>JAADYK010000912.1:0-12872 GCA_023338225.1 Halophytophthora batemanensis | reverse complement strand
GCTTGCACCTTGAGCTGGAGTCGGAGCCGAACCTGGCAGTGAAGCCAAAGTTAGCCTCGCTGTCGGAGTCGGAGCAGGTGCTGGCGCCACCGCTTTAGTCGAAGCGGGAGTGGTCACGGCAGTCAAAGTCGGAGCACGAATTTGAAGTGCCGGTGAGTTGGCTGTAGTCCATGGGTATGCGTTCTAGGCGCAATACAGAAGGTCGGTGCGAACCTGGCGAAAGGGATACCACACCAACAGCTTGAACTCGAGAAAAGGCGCGTTGAACGGCTCCGAGATCATCGTTTCGTTGGGGTTACTGGTGTAGATGTGGTAGTGTCAGCCATACTGTTCAACAGTGGATCTTCTTGATCTGGCGGCGTTGAGATCTCCGTTTCTGGCTACGGCTGCGGCAGGGTGACGGGTTTGTCGCTGAGGCGAGACGCGTCCGAGATGGGAGGAGTGGAAACAGCTTGAGGCTGCGAGACGAGGCTGAGCGAGTCGAACTTGGTGATCAGGTCCGGGGCGTTGGCACGGGTGTCCACAATGCGCGTGGACACGGTGGTTGACGACGCACGGAGGCATTCAAAAAGGCGTGCGAGCGAGGCGACAGTCATGATGTTGCGTGTGCGTGCTGGAAGTTGTTGAAGTGGATGTATCGCGAAGGCCGCGAGGAGAGGAGGGAGAGCGAGGTGTTTGTTGGTGGTGGTGCTGAGCTTGTGCTGCTGGAGAGCAAATTGGTTTGTGAGTGCTCCGAGCGCTCGTCGGCAATGGTTCGCGGACAGCCAGCCCCACCATTGCACCCGCGTATTGGCCAGGTAGCTGTGGTGCGGCTTTGCATCGGCGCTCGTAGCTGAGTCTCATTCGTGCGTCAGGTCTTCGTGTCGCGATAGCTGTTCTCTTTGCGGTTGGCGTCCTAGTGACTGAGCGGACTATCGGGGTTCTCTTTGCGGCGGGTTTCCTCGAGGCGTTTGAATGCACGCCACGTGAGGCATTGGCTGAAGGGGATACAGCAGTAGGTGCACTGATCGGACGGTAGACGGCGCGCATGGGGTACACGGGCAGTCAGGCTAGAGGGACCGCGCGACGGACCGTTCCGTAGCCAACAACACAACGAACGCCACGGCCCATAGCCTTGGATGGGTGGACGCCCGAGGAGAGCGTCTACTACGATGCGCTGACCGAAGAGTTGGTGAACGAGAACTTGCCGAGGGCTTCACGTTTCTCGCGCTCCTCGTCGTGTGTCTGCCAGGGTACTTCCTCACCCCCTCGAGTGTAGCCATCTTGCTGACCTTGAAGCTGGTCCTCGAAGCTCAGACGAATACTACCTCATTTCTGGCATACCGAGGACACTCCTATACCATCCGACAGGTCTCTTCCGAAAAGCCGACCAAAGGAGATCTGCAGCAGCAGGAAGCGAGCGAGAGGACAGGCGAGTAAGCCACCAAGCATGACGTACGTGAGCGGCGGTGGCGACGTGGTGGCCAAGCGGTCGCCGTGGCGGCTGTCCATCATCTCGGACTTGTTCTGGGGCGTCGTCAACTTCGTCGGGCTCTTGTAAGTCGTCCAGCACCTCCATCTCACCCGGTTTACCTCGCATGCTCGCTGCGCTGCACGTGGACTCACGCTGCCTTTGTATTGCGCTGTGGCTTGTGCAGCGCGTCCTCCATCTTCTCGGTTCGTTCTCGACGCGTGGCTCGCACTGGGGCGTCAGCTATCGCTGCTTGCGCTTGGGCTGTCGACGAGAAGCTCACGTGTGCGTGAAACATCCATCTCCTGTTGTACGCGTGTAGGACCCGTCGGCGATGCGCAGCAGCAGCAACATCCCTGGCCCTGCTGCTTCAAGTCGTGGCGGCGGCTCGGGCGGGAACGGCGGGCCACGCCGCCCCATGGGTCGAGTGAACCACCAAGGCACAATCAACAACCCCAGTACGTCTTCCACAGCTCCAGCTCCAAGACGACGGCCTTGCAGCATGCGACCCAGGTAGCTAACTCTGTTTGCTCTGCTAATGCACCGTGGCAGTGGGTGGCGGCTGCTGCGGCTAAGACGTCCCAGCCAGGCCAGACGCGGCGCCTTTTAAAGGTCGACCGCTGTGGAGCTCACTCCGCACGGCATGAAGACGAAGTCGTAGTGGCGACTGGAAGCGGACGGGGGTATGCAGCATATATTAAGAGATGTGTGTTCGATTTCTATCATGCGGGCGGCGCTCACGGCGACCAAGCTTGCACTGCTTCGCCTGCCCGGGCCACCTGTCGCCGCGCTGCTCCGACGACTGCTGCCTGAGTCGTCTACTTCGACCGCCGCTTCTTGGCGGCGCCCTTGGTAATGTTGCCCAGCTTCTTGCCCTTCTGTTGGTGACACAACACAACACGCAACACAAAGCCACAAGAGCAGCGTCAGTATACTCAGAGCCAATCCATGGGCCTTCCGGACGCATCGGTCTGGGCGCAACGAACCTTCTTGCGCTTGCCGCCCGCCTCCTCCTCCTCGTCGTCGTCGAAGTTCTTGCCGCGCGCCTTGCCGGCGTTCTCCTCGCGGCCCAGCACGCGCTTCAGTGCGTTCATGCTGCGCTCCTTCTCCGTGCCTTCCGCGCCCGTGAGTGGCAGGAAGTGGTTGCGCTTGCCCTTCTGCTTGCGCTCCATCTCGCCCTCGCGCATCTTGTCGAACTTGCCCATGGACGCCGTCGAGAACTGCACCTTCTCCAACGTCTTGCTCGTGCCTTCCTTGCCACGCTGCTTGGCCTTGGCGTCGTCCGTGTTCATGAGCTCCACGGGGATTCCCACAGGCGCACGGCCAGCCTGGCCAGCCAGCTGCTTGCCGCGCCCGTGCTTCAGGTTGTTGGCCTGCGCCTTGAGGTTCTTGTCCACACGCGCACGCTTCTCCTGCTTCATCTTGGTGCGCGGGTCTTCCATGTCGCCTTCCTTGACCTCAATGGCCCAGTCCTTCATGTCGGACGTCTCGCCCGCACGCTGGTAACCCCAGGAGTTGGCCCACTCGCCCGTGGTCTCGTCAAACTGCTTACGGCTCTTCTTGCGGCTCACGATGCCCTTCTCCTTGGCGAACTTCTCCCACTTGGTCTCCACCTTCGGCTTGGGCAGCGGCTTCTCGCGCGGGATGACCGTCTCGGGCGCCGGGAGTTGAGCCAACGGACCCATGTCCGACATCTCGCGCGGCAGCTCGAACACCTGGTTGATCAACAGCTGCACGTTCTCGCGCGCGTGCAGCGCCAGCGCCTTCTCGTTCTCGTACGTGAACGGGTGCGTGTCGAAGGCCGCCAGGTTGCCCAGGTCGTACGTCAGGTCGTCCTCCTTCTTCACGTCGCTCGTGGAGCCCTCGGCGAACGCCGCCGGCGCGATCTCCGACGCCTTGACCACCATCGTCCAGGTCTCTGCGTGTCGAGCTGGGAGCGGCTTGCTTCGCGGGTCGGGAGCGGCAGCAGCTACGTACGTCGGCCACCAGCAAGAGCAAGAAGTGGCGAGATGCGGCTTGTGCACTTGCGTTCCGTGCCAACCACTGACCGGTTGATTGGTTCAGGTGGTCAGAACTGCCTTGTGGCATACGATATGCGATTGGAGAGGCAAGTTGGGTTCCCTCTCTGGAAAGCTAATACCCTGCTTGTAGTAATCCCGACGAAACGAGACGTTAGCGGGTTGGCTTTTATACGGGTCGAGCCGAGGGCGATGACAGCACGTCCACGTACGTCCTCGTCGCGGTCGTCGACTCGCTCATGGCGTTTTCGCTGGCGTCTCCCGGCAGCTCTGGGTGCGTCACCACGCCCCATTTTCACAGCCCACACAAGCAGCAGCGCCAAGTCCAAGCCAGTCGCTCAGCTGCTATCAATGTACCGCTGAATCCTCACGAGATGCCACCACTGACGTGGACGATCGGAGCCACGTCCTCCCAGTCCTAGGACTATTCCTGACATCTACCAACTGCGTCTCTAGCTAGTGCCAGGCAAAGGAACAGCCTCCCTCCCTCCTTCCCTCTTTCAAATACTCCGTCTTTTTTTTCCTGCCTCAGACTCGAGTCTACTCGTCTACTCGTCTACTACAGAGCACGTGACGCATCTCCTCGTGCATTTCCCAACCTCTTCTCTTCTCTCGACGGGAGACCGACCGGCGTGGTGGGAACTGTCGGTCGACCCGCGCGCAAGGGAAACCATGCACCCCGGCCGCTCAAAACCACGAGTGCTCCGCTCGCTCTCGCCCGGTCAAGGACAAACCGTGGTTCCAACGGGAAGAGCACTACACGATGAAGACAAGCTCGGGCTGGTGGAGTCTGGGTGGCGGGAGACTCCTAGTCCGCGGTTGTTCGCTGTGCGTGCGAGCTTGCTCTGAACTCATCGACCTGAAACAGAAAGCGGTATGTCTTCTAGGGCACGTTGAGGGTGTATCGAGGCGAATCTACTTTCTTCCAAATGCGTACTTCAACCTCCTCCCCCCACAATAGAAAACCGTTGGTCTGGCTTTGAACTGAACTCCCCATCTGAGTCGCTGCCCCGATCCACAACCCGCAGGAACGTGGCTTCGACCCGATCTCACTCTCTCTCTTCGTCTCTCCACCTCCAGTCCCTCCTTTTCAGACAGCAAAACGAAGCTCGCCATGAAGCTCCTGGCCTTCCTTACGGCGGCAGCGCTCGTGGCCAGCGGTGCCACCGTCACGGACGCGCAAGGAACGCTCGGAGACAGCATCGTGGCCGCCAACGACAACAGCGTGCCGTCCACCGTGAGTAGCGCGTCCTCCAGCGTCGAGAGTAGCTCCGACGGCACCAGCACCACGGCGCCCTCGCCCGTCAGCTCCAAGCCTGCATCGGGCGGTGTGAGCTCCACTGATGGCAGCCAGAACACCGATGCTAGTGTCAGCGGCAGCGCCGACAGCGTCACGTCTTCGGGCTCGGGAGAAGCCAGTAGCGTGGCTACGGACACTTCTGCGAGCGACGCCAGTTCCTCGACCAGCACTTCCAGCAGCGCCACGCGTGCTGGCCTCGCCGTCGGCGTCGGCCTGGTCGCTGTAGTCGCTTCGGCACTGTGGTAGACGTGTCCGACTCCGGTCGCAACGTTCAACCGGTATTGACGTGGACCAAGCTCTATCAGATCGTGAATGTACTGCGTTCCTATTCTGTTTTGGCGGATGAAGCTTTCCTTCGTTCTCTCTGCACACCAACTACAGCTCTGACAAGACTACTACTTCGAAGTACTTCGTACGTCTAGCACCACGCAACTCGAGCCGCCGATGGACTTCTGGTGTTGTGTCAATCTTTTTTTCTATTGCATGCCATGCTCTTCCCTTCAGCCGCTAAAGTCGAACGAGCCACGACGCTCCGGTAGATACAGATCCTCCTCATCCACGGTCTCCAAGAACTCCTCCGACTGCGATAGGGGCGTCGACGCCAACGCCGCGGGCAAAGGCGACGCCGCCGTCACCGCCGAGGCCGATGACAGTGCAGGTGACGCCACCGACGTGGTCATCGAGAAACCGTCGTCGCCGCTGGCCGTCAGCGCGAGCGGTGACTTGGCCTTGCGTTTGCGCTGCTTGGAGTCCAGCTTCTTCTGCGCGTCCTTGTCCACCATCTGCGAGATGACGCTCACCATTTCCGTGTCCAGCGGCGCCGTGGACGCCCGCAGCGCGATCTCAATGAGCTTGGCGTGGTTCTTCTCCTCGTACTTGAACTTGCTCTTGAGCTCCTTGCGCTTGCGGCTCGGGAACAACGTCGCCATCATGGAGAAGTTCGGACCCACCTGACTCAGACACTACAGCAAAAGTACGAAAACAAGTGCAAATACAGCACATACGGTGCATACAGGTATAATACGCACACAAACACAACACCGTCAGCCTTGACGCAAAGAGCACACCCCACCCAGCACTGCAGCACGTACATAGTAGAACTGCTTGGTCTCCTCCTTGCCCCAGCGTTTGCCTGGGCCGTTCGGATGCGACGAATTGAGTCGCGTGCCCGAGTGTCGCGGCGGGATCCCCAGGTCATCATCACCGCCTCCAGCGCTCACCAGATCCGACGACTGTTGCAGTTGATCGCCCAGCTTGATGGTGCTCTCCATGACTACCATCTGGCCATCTACGATTTGCACCTGTGGTGTCACCAGCGAACCCGCGAACGCCGCAGATTCAGACGACACCGACAGTGAACGCACGCGGTTCAATGCGCGCGAATTCAGTAAGCTCGAGCCCGCGTCGCCGTTCGAGGACGAAGTCATCAGCAGCGGCGTGTCGGCCGATGATGCAGCTTCCTCGCGCTCGTGGCGCTTCATGCGCCGGCCCTTGGGCACTGTGAGCGCCAGTTCGCCCATGGTCATCTGTGACGGCTCCTTCTTCAGTAGCTCCTCCATTCGAGCGCGTGCCGTCGTGCCATTGCCAGAGCCAGCGCCGATACCAGACACGAGCGACGAGATCGAAGACGCCGTCGAGTTGCTGCGCTTCCGGCGAGCAGCCGAAGCCCCGCCAGTCTTTCGCTCACGGGTCACCAGCGACCGAGACGTGTCCTCGGCGTCGTCACCCTCTTCGTGCTGACGCAGCACCGACTTGGCCCACATCGTCGCTCGCTCACGCGCCGGCATGTAGATCTACAGCATCAACAGACATAGAAATACGAGTGCATAGACCATCACTACAAGTCTTGGCAATAGACCAAATGAACACGACTCGCGCAGCACACAAGATGGAGATGGTGTCGTACCGTGGGTTGGCCCTCCGGCAGGTCGAGTTCATTCGGGTTCACATCCTCATCGCGGTCATCGTCCGGCTCGCTCATGGAATCCTCGCTGGCGTCCACCTCCCGGTAGCTCTGACTGCGCTTCGCCTTCCTTCCCAGCTACACAAAAAGAAGCAAAGCACACGCGCAATATACAGCATCCTTAGTCCTCACCTTCGCAAAACACATAGACAGCAGTGCCAGACAAACGCAAAGCGATCTACACGTAGAGTCACCCGTACCGATCGACGCCTCGCAGGCGAAGCACCCTTGGAGCTCTCGCTGGCCGCAGTATCCTCGTCAACCTTTTGCTTCTTGGCCGGCGTCGCCCGTGTCTTCCTGGCCGGAGGAGTCTTGCGTCTCGCCGGAGTGGCTCGGGTCGCACGTCGAGCTTGCAGTACATCTGCTTGACCTTCCGCGGCCTCCTTCTCCAAGACTTCGGGCGCTTTCCCACCCAGTAGGAAAGGCGACGACGGCGTCGTAGAGTCATTCTGCTGACGCTGACTCTGCTGCTGCATCACAGCAGCCGCTGCACGTCGAGGAGATTGGTGTGGCTTGATGTCCAGTCTGCGTGTCAGTCGTTGCTTCATGGGGTTGTCCGTTGCAGCGCCATTGCTGTTGTTACCAGCTCTTGGACCCAGGACCGGACTTGGGCGATACACGGGCCCAGCAGACGAGATCTTGGCCAGTCGCTCGGGACGCCGCTGTACCGGGAGGATCACAGGCGATCGCGTCGCTGGCTTGTTGTTAAGCTTGGGGTTTGTAGCAGGCGAGGAAGACGAGGAAGACGAGGAAGCCGTCAGTGAGCTACCAATTGAGATTCCGCCGGCCTTTCGCGGTGCCGAGACGTGCGCTGCAGCAGCAGGAGCTGCACTTTGGACGGTAATAGTGGTCACAGACTGCTTGGCGACCGTGATCTTCGCTACTGGCGGAGCGGATGCCTCAGTTTCAGCAGCAGTGGCAATACTGGGTGACGCTTTCGGAGCGTCGGTGGCTGTCGTGCTGGTAGCTACGGTCGACTGGGCCGGCGCTGTAGTCGGAACAGGCTTTCTGGCCTGCTGAACCATCGGCATAAGCAGTAGGAAGACGACGTTGTGAGCGAAGACCGCGGAATTAGCAGTCGATCGCGACTTACAAGCTCGAAAACTGGTTGCCAGGAAGATCCCACGGCGCGGAAAGCCTTACCTGCGGCGTTGGGACAGCCACGGGGCCACTCCCGTGTGGCGCACGGTTCACGCGAGCTATAATATACACGAGAAACGGCCAGCAGCGCTTTAGATTGGCCCACAGATGCAGCGAGAGCCTCGTAAAGACCACGCATGAGCACGAGGAGGGTGCGAGGCGAACGCACCATTGGAAGGCTTGACGCGAGGCGCAATGGGCAGCCGCGAGGGCTTGCGACCCTTGCTCTTGACCAGAAGAGGCACGCGCGACGACATGGCGCGGAGCGGAGGGCGCAGAGCGCGGCAGGGCGTAGAGAGAGCGACGCGAAGGTGGCCACTAGCAGCGCCCGGATGCCCAGCTTGATGGATGCTTCACTACCAGGAGTTCCACCCACGTCCAGGAGCTGCTTTTCCGCGGCTTGGCGGGCGATTGGAGGGTCTCGATTGGTGGAAATAGATCGCTAGCGGGGTCGCGTCGCGCCTTTTTCGCCAATGGGCACGCGAATCAGCGGCGCCACCCGTTTTTTCGCGCGTCCAATTGACCGCTGCGATTGGCTGTAATTCGCGACATTCAGCGAATGGACGCTCAGCAGTGACGTGTCGGCACGCGCGGATTGGCGGAAAAGCGACTCGTCACCGGCCCGCGTGGCGCTTGGGGGCTCCCCCAAGAGCCCAATCCCAAGAAACCAGCAAAGTGGCGGCAGACGAGCAGCTCGGAGCTCTCGGCGACGTCAGCGGCAGGCTCTCCAGCTCTCTCTCCCTCTGCGGATCGAACGCAAATGGCGGACGTGGACCCGGTGGCGCGTGCGCGAGAGATTGCGGCGCGATTGGCGGCCTCGGCCATCCCGGGCGGCGTCAGCGGCGGCGGCGATAGTCTCGGCAAGCGCAAGAGTCGATGGGAGGTGCGTCTATAGCTGCAGCTTTGCTGTCGGCGCTGTATATGCCTAGAAAGCCGTTGAGATCGGGCTGCGGTGGACTGATCTTTGTCGTGGCGCTTGTGTTTGTGACGCAGGAGGATGGTACACGCTAGAATTCGGAGCTTTCAACAACTTCGACCATGGCATGACGACAATGCGAAATGGGAAGCGAGGCGCGCGGAGACTAATTGCATGGCTGCTGTGGCGTTATGATCTGCGACAGAGGACGGTGGCGTGCGTCCGGCCCCGGGCGGCCCGCCCTCGGAGAAGAAGCGCAAGAAACTCTTCATCCCCGTGGACAACGACATCAACTACATGGGTGCGTGGGATAAGATCCATGCATCTATCCTCACCACGACTGCTGTAGCTGCTTCCATGGATCACTGACTGTGTGGCTACTGCGTTCTATGCGTCCTGTGGTCTCTCAGGTCTGCTGATCGGCCCGCGTGGCTCGAACCAGAAGCGCATGGAGGACGAATCTGGTGCTCGCATCCTGATCCGCGGCAAAGGTTCGTCCAAGGAACCTACAGGCGACGCGGACGAGAATGAAGACCTGCACGTGCTCATTCTGGCCGACACGGACGAATCCCTGGCCAAGGCGCAAGCTTCCGTCGAAGACATCCTCTTCAACCCGCAGCAGGCCATGAAGCTCAAGCAGGAGCAGCTCCGCAAGGTGGCAGAACTCAATGGCACTCTAAACGAGAACTACGGCGGTCCCAGCGGTGACAGTGGTCGGATGAGTGGCTCGGGGCCTTCTATGGGCGGCCAGAACGACCGCTACGGCCCTGGAGCCTCCATGGGCGGTGGAATGGGCGGCCAGAACTCGAATTCGTACGACATGAAGGTGCCGCGTGATCTAGTGGGTTACATCATTGGCCGCGGCGGTGACACGATCCGCGATCTGCAGATGAAAAGTGGAGCGCATATCCAGATCGTGCGGGAGGAAGAGGGCGCGCCACCGCAGCCTGAGCGTCTGGTAAACATCTCTGGCGCTCCAGAGACGCTGGAGTTGGCGCAACGTCTGATCCAGAACCTCATCGATGAGCGACAGCAGAACCAGGCTTCAGGCGGGTTCCGCGAGCGCGACGACCGGGACCGCATGGCTCGCTACGGCGGGATTAACCCGGACGGCTCGGAGACGGTGGAACTGCTGGTGCCAAACGACCGCGTGGGTTTGATCATTGGGCGCGGTGGGTGTACGATCAAGGCCATCCAGCAGCGCACGGGCTCCAGTGTAACTATCCCGCAGACTCCGGATCCGAACCATCCGGATATGCGCATGATCACGATCCGAGGCACGGTGGAGGCGAAGGAAGCGGCCAAGTTCGAGATTCAAGCTATGATCAACGAGGAGCCCGGACAACGTCACGGCTACGGCATGGCCACGGGTCAGACCATCTACATGCAGGTGCCCAACGACCGCGTGGGAGTGGTCATTGGCAAGCGCGGAGAGACCATCAAGGGCATCCAAGACCGTCACGCCGTGCGGATCCAGATCCCGCAGGTGCCGGACCCCGGTTCAAACCCGCCAGTGCGTACCGTCTCGATTCAAGGCCCACCGCAGAACTTGGCGGGTGCCAAGGAAGAGGTCGACATGGTCGTTCTGCAGGGTGCTGGTACTCGAGGCTACAACCCAGCTTTGCACCAGCAGCAGCAGCAGCAGCAGTCACAGTATGGTGGAGGGGCCTACGGCCAGCAGCAGCAGTATGGCAGCTATGGTGCGCAGGGTCAGCAGGGTCAGTACGACGCGTACTACCAGCAGGGCCAGCAGAGTCAGCAGGGCCAGTACTACCAACAGGACGCCAGTGCAACGGCTGCTGGAGGGGAGCAAGCGGCGACCACGGCGGACCCGAACGACCCGAATGCGTACTGGAATGGCTACTACGAGTACGCGGCTTACTACGGTGTGGACGCAGCCAACGCGGCCTGGGGCGTCACAGGTGCGGCGGCGCAGGCGAGCGCGGAGGCGTACCAGCAGTACCAGCAGCAGGCCGCTGCGGCAGGAGGCGCCGCTGCTGCCCCCGCCGCTACGAGCGCGGACGGCTCGACCTCAACTTCGGCCACCACGACGGCTTCGGCCACC
The DNA here is from genome assembly GCA_023338225.1 of Halophytophthora batemanensis. Classification (NCBI taxonomy): domain Eukaryota; phylum Oomycota; class Peronosporomycetes; order Peronosporales; family Peronosporaceae; genus Halophytophthora; species Halophytophthora batemanensis. The sequence continues at coordinate 2,020 of JAADYK010000912.1, read as the reverse complement.
ACGACGGCTTCGGCCACCACGACGGCTTCGGCCACCACGACGGTCTCAACTGGCGCTGCGACTGCTACCGAGACGACGGCTAGCACCGACGCCGCCGCGACGACCAGCTCTGCGGAGCCGTCTTCACAGGTTTGTTGAGTGTATGTCGCTGTGCTGTGTCCGCTTGTGCGTGTGTCCATCGACCCCGGGCTATTCAGTCGTCCTTCGTTGGCGCTATTCCACCCTGAAACTGCACGCTCGGCAGCGTTGCAAGCGCTCGGTTTGCTGCTGTTGGGGTGCGAGGTTGCTTGGTTGCTTGCTCGGTTGCTTGCTCGGTTGCTTGTTCGGTCGTTGGAGATGGCGAACGGGACGAGTCTGGGGAAACGGTGGACGTGGAGGAGGGCTGGATGGTTGGCTTGTGATGCGGTGGAGACTGTTGTTGATGATGACTTGTCCCCGTCCTGTGCCTGTTTGGTGGTGTGGTTCTTGCTGTGCTCTTGTCTGGTTGTTGTCCTGTCCACCGGTGTCCTCAAAGGCGTAAGCACGTCCGGTCTCCGTGGCTGAGCTCTAGCGGGACGTCTGTGGCGTTAAAGATGGCGAAGACCAACAATCAGAGATGACAGGCGTGACAGAGCAACATGGGAAGACAAGGCGGAGAACGAGACGAGCTGAACGGCAGGGACGTGGGTGTTGCAAGTAGCATGGCGAGACGTGTTGCGTGACTGGCTGGGGTGCTGTCCGCTTCTGTGGTTGTTGCTGGAGCCAAGCCCGGACAACGACATGGCGTCACGCGACGGAACAAAACACCGAGCCGGAGGGTCCACCCCCAAACAGCGGACAGGTAGGCTCTGGGTGGCGTGATGACATGAGGATCTCAAGGCACAAAGGACAGTCTCTCGTTATGAATGCAACTTTCGTTGCGACGTCGTTTGGGGAGGTCTCGTCTGGATTTCGTGTGCTGTGTCTGTTGTTGATTGCGCTACAGACGCTCGAGTGACTAACGACCAGGAACGAGCCGGGTCGTGGGTGAGCACCGCCGGACGTCGACGACCCGGAGCTCGGCGAGGAAGCGCTTGACCTTGTGCGCTTCACTGGCAGTGGCCAGGACGATGCGGATCCAGTGCTGGGCGTTGGCGGGGCTGTAGTCGTCCCCGAACTGTTCGAGTACGCGCGCGAGGCGGAAGCGAAAGCTGCGATCGGAGAGCGTCACGGCGGCTTGCAGCATGTCGCGGTAGTACATGATCATCTGTACCTCTTTGGCTGCAAAGGGATGCTGGAAGAGGTATGTGCAGTGATCGTGTGCGAAGGTGACGGGACACGGGAAGCGACACTCAAGTTTCCCGACGCTCAAACCGATGGTGGTGGCTTGGAAAGCCTTAGGGTCGGCTGGCATGGGTTGCTGGGTGTGGTGTCTCCCGGAGACTGCGAGGGAAGGAGTGGTGGTGCTGAGGTTGTAGATGCCCTGGAGCTGCGTTGTGATGGCTTGGGCGCCTTGAGAGATGGCCTGGAGCTGTTGGGAGAGCGACGGTCGTCGATAAGAGCTCCTGGCGGCTATTCGACTGGTAGTTGAAGGCGTCTTGCGGTCAAAAGTGGTTGCAGTAGTTGCGACTGGGACTGGGGCATTGGAGGCAGGTGGCGGTGTAGTTATCCGTGCTCGGATCATGCAGTTGTCAGCAACCACGTAGCTTTGGGCCGTGGCGGTGGCTGGCTTCCGAGCGACCTGATGCAGCACATATTCGGGGAAGGAGTCGCCTTTGAAGGGCGTGGGGGCGCTGATGACGGCCTTGGCACGCATGACAGGGCTCAACAATGCACGGACTCGTCGTCGCCTTGCCAGTCGCGTCGAGAACGCTGCAGCGCAATGGGAAGATGGCTGTGATGGTATTTTGGGCGACCCGTCCAGTAACAATGCCCGCTCGCGTGCTGGAGCAGGTAGGTCTTATGTAGGAATAGATGTGTTGGTTCTTTAGCTTATTCGAGAGTGAGATCCACCTGCCCTATACGAGCCTCCTTCCTTCGTCGCCCCTGCGACGAGTGGTGG
>JAADYK010000911.1:0-12891 GCA_023338225.1 Halophytophthora batemanensis | reverse complement strand
GCGACTTGTCGGACGTGGGAAACTTCTCGATAACGTTGTTTAGCTGGAACCACGACTTGTCCTTGATCCGCGTAGAGTGAGTGGAGCACTCGTGGTCTTGAGCAGCTGGGACCCATGTCTCCCTTGCGCGCTGGTCGACCGTCTGCCCCCACCACACTGGTCGATCCCGCATGTAGAGAAGCGCTGGGGAATGAACGAGGGAGTGGAGTGAGGAGGTCTTGTCGCGTGCTTGGGTGTGGAGGCGCAAGATTAACTCAGTAGTAGCTCGCAGAACTGGGAATGAATGGAATAACGGCTATGCAAGAAGCTAGCTACAAGAAACCCGGAGGAGCTCGGCTGCATCGCAAAGTGTTGCGGTGACGGCAACGCGGCAACTCGGGGCTTCTTTGGTATCACGAGTAGCTGATAGGCTAGATCCCATTTTACCTGTGCTTGGCCAATTCTGGCCTTGATGTGGGTGAATAATCGAGGGCGAGTTTCAACAAAGTGATGGCAACTCGTGGGAACTCAGTGGTAGATTGGGAACACCCGAGCGGTTGCTGGACGCCGAGCCAGGTCGCGTCGCTTGGAGCTGGCTGTGCGAGTGAGTCGCCCATGTAGCGTGCTAGAGCTAACCTAAACCAGTTCGGTCGCAACTGTCAAGACTCATACCCCGCCGAAGCCGATGGGATGTACTTGAATGCTGGACCCCACTTTTGACCGCTTCTCAAAACCTGTTCTGACTTGGTTTCAGTATGCTGCGCTATCCCAAAGAAGGGACTGACTCCCCCGTTTTCTCAGGTCGAGCCTGAGCTGGTAGGGACGCTCTTCAATAGAAAAGCGCCGAGAAGCCCAAGAAGCGCGGGAGGGAAGAACTCCAGCCACGAGGCCAGCGAACCAAAGCAGCCAAGCCAAGCCAGGCCAGATATGCAGCAGGACGAGGAGAACGAGTACGTGTTCGTGCTGAAGCAGAAGGTGGCGTCGGCGGACGCGGCCTCGCCGCGTGCCGACACTCACGCGGAGCAGGGGCCGGCGTCCCCGCGCCCGGCGTCCTCCACCACGTCGTCGTCTGACGAAGGCGTGGGTTTCACCGAGTCGGACGACGAGCGCGGCTCGGAAGGATCGGTGGAGGTGGAGCCACTCCCCGTGGCCATGCCGTTCCTACCGGCGCTCGACGCTTCCACGCAGATCACCAAGTTCGACGGCTACAGCGAGGCCGTCATGGAGGTCCAGCACCAACTGGACTCGCGACTCTTGGCCTATTCGCAGTACCAGCAAATGGTACGGCCTTGCTTCCGTTTCCCGTTCTCCAAGCGAACGAGTAGATGGAAAGTCCATAGCACATGGTAGAGGAATACTAGTATTGAAGTGCGGGCGTGTTGACTGTGCTGTGGGTGACAGGCGAGACCGAAGGAGGTACTGTTGACGCCGAGACGGCCCAAGACGGACAACTTCGTGCTGACCGCGAGACCGGCGGTGGTTGATCGCCCCGTAACAGTCTGCATGGGCTGGCAGCGCGTCTCCAACATCGACTCGAGCAGTCGCGATCTGCTGCGTGTGCTGGAGGAGGAAGGCGCGGCCTACATGCCTCACGACACGGCGTACAGTGTGAAGTACCTGGCTCCTGTGCTGCCCTTCGGCGACTGTCTCTTCCTGTCCATGGAGCAGCTACTGCTGTACACGGAGGAATGCGAGCCGCTAGCGCCTAAGGGTATCCGCCAGGTGGCCACCAAGTTCTTCCGAGCGCACTACGACACCAGTACGCCCGAGGAGCGCGAGAAGATCGACACGGCCATCCAGAATCTCTACTTCCCGTCGCTCAAGGGTGGCTGGGGCGTGAGTCCCGTGCAGACACGGCGGTTCGTGGCTCCACTGAGTGACAAGGATCTGCTACTGGCGAAGTGTGTGGAGCTGCAGGAGCGTGGATACTCGTGGGGCAAAGCGGCTGAAGCTGTGTACTCACAGTGCGCACAGCCAGTGGTGGACGCACAGTCGTACTGCGACTACATGCAGGTGGGCAGTGGCGAGAACACGCACTTCCTCATTGGACTCAACTACAGTCGCTCGGGGCTCATCTCAGTGGACAACGACCCGGACAATTCCCGTGTGGCCTGGGGCGACGACATTGTGCTGGAGGCGCTGGCCACGGCCTACCAGCGCGACATCTTCGTGGTGCTGGTGGGGTGTGGCAAGATGTTCTTCCTGCCCCATCGGCCGCGGGGCGAGCGCGGTCTGGACCAAAGCACCATGTGCCACTCGAAGGGCGGCGCGCCCTGGTTCCTGCTCATGCGACTCACAGGAAGTGACCGAGGCGGAGACCACTACGAGCCCATGCTGTGCGAGCGTCTGCGCGGCGACGGCTCGCCCGAGTTCGGCACCATTGGAGACTAAGCGCTGGTCTGGCCGCAGCCACAGTCACCGCCTACGTGAACGTCGTTTAGGCTAGTGTCGTCTGGGCGCTCGCTTGCACGCGCAGTCATTTTATTCTCTATATATGCGAACACGAAGTTCGCCTTCTTTGGACACGTTGGAGATTTCTTTGAGATGTGGAGATGCAGAGATGCCATGCGGCGTCTTGGACTGGCATGGAATGCAGAGGTAGAGGAGGGGGAGGAGGCACTTGCTGGCATTTGTGTTATCTTTTCGGCTAGTTCATACCCCCGGGAGACGCCGGCTGGACGCCAGGACAACAGCGCGCCACGCAGAGACTGAGCGCACTCGCGTCGACTCGCAGTCAGCACACGCCCTTCCAACTGCCCGCCCGAGGTTCCCCCGTCAAGGCGCTGTCTGTCACGCCACTGGCCCAGCCCTCCCTCGAGGGAGAGACAGACCCACTCACATGCAGACAGCTCCCGACACGTCCAGATGGGCCCTCGGCCCCGACACACTGAGGGCAATTAGCCCTCCAGCGTGTCCAGGCTCTTCTCCCATCTCTCCAGGTTGCCGGCCTCCTGCGACCACGAGTCGAACTCCTCGTCGAAGAGCGACGGGATCGCCGACGACGTCGAGCTCGAGCCCGAGGCTACTCGTACAGAACGCGCACAACAGTAACAGTAGCAACAGCATCAGTCTCTCGCTTCCCCCAGCGCATACACTTCGCTACACGGCGCCTCATAGGCAAGAGCGACTTATGACGCCCACAAGCTCAAGACAAGACACGCACCAGCGATCGCCTCCGGCTTCTTGGACGGCTTCAGCTTGAAGAGCATGATGATCGTCGTGTAGAAGCCCAGCGTGGCCATCACGATCTACTCCCGCACACAAGCACACAGGAACACAAGGACAAACCCGCACCACGTGTCATCCCCATGGCTCCTCCCGCTCGCACAAAGATTCCGTCCCCTCCGCATCAAGCGCTCGTCGCCACGAGAAAGCAGCACATACCTGGTAGTCCTTGGGCAGGTAAGCGCGGACCTTCGCCTCGAGCGAGCCGGCCTCGGGGGCCGGAGCGTGGCCGCTCATGAAGCGCGTCTGCGCGGGGGTCTTGCGAGCCGCCGGCTTGGCCGCGGCCGCCATGTTCTTCACCAGGCCGAACATCGTCGTTGGAGCGTGCGTGCAGGTTCTCCTTGTGCGATTCCTTTGGCGACTGTATGGGGGGCCAGCCAAACCGGACCAAACAAACGAGCGGCCGGCGCGTGCCGCTCCCACTAAGTGCGAAACGAGGTTTTTAGCCGCTTGCTGGTGAGGTTCTGGCTGAGAACCTGGCCAATGGTGTGCCTCTCTTTCGCACCAAATCTAGTTTCTTCCACACGCGGGCCGATGTGCGGTAACGCTTGTATTCGGTTGAAGAAATCCAAGTACTATGTTTGGGTATCGAGGCGTTAAACGAACTGCGAGTGATGGTCACCTGGACCTCCTTTGAAGTGGCTTCAGTGCGCATGGGCTCAGCTCCACGGCTCCCGCTCGCGCTCCCGGTTGCCCGATGGCTGAGTGTCGCGCTCCTGCTGGCTGAATGGAGGAGCAATTTGCGTCAGGACAGCGTGGACGCGAGTCCCTCCAACTCCTGCAGCACACCCAGGAGCTGGAGACGGGCGGGTGTCGCGCCGAGCTCCGACATGGGCACGGAGCTGCGCCTTTGCCTACAAGACCCTCGACACCAACGACCTCGTGGGCGGAGTGCTACGCAGCTACCAACTTGAAGGGTATTACGACCACAAGGGTGCATCAAATCTGACTAGCAACGATACGAGCGCAAACGTAGAGGCGTCGCATCGCCCAACGCTCCCTACCACACAAACCAGCGTCACCTACATCTACTCGCGTGCTCGTCTCGCAGATTCACCTGGCATCTACGCGAAAGTGAGGAGAGCGACCAGTAGCACAACGCTGGCGGAACTTACGAGGTCCATGCAGTCGAGGTCAACGCGCACTGGGCGATTCTGCAGGAAAAGACCAAGTGTAATCGTCCGGGCTAATTTATTCAATCCTGGACTGGGGATTGTTGCTAGTCTACATGTTACCTACCTACGGGCAACTCTTAGCTCGTGTGTGTATCGCTGCTGCTCACTGCACTGTCGCTGGCGGGAGTCGACGGCTTCTGCGGAGATGCCTGGTTGCGGTTGATCTCGTCCTGCCAATGGTTCAAGTTCGCGTCCAACTGTTTCATGCAGTGGGCCAAACGGGCACTCGGTAGTTGGCTCATCGTCGAGAAGAGCGGACGCACGATGCCGATGATGAAGCCCGCCTGCATCTTCTCGAGCGGGATCGGGTTCTCGCGGTCGTACCCGACGCTCACCGGCAGCTGGAGCTCGCGCTCCTTGTCGCCTTGCTGGTAAAACTCCTTTTTGATGCGCTCGGCCCAGACCAGGTAGATCCGTAGCGACTTGGACGGGTTCGACACGTCTGCCGCGTGCAGGGCCATCTGCAACACCAGCTTCTCATCGTCCGCATTGGTGTCATCCCAGCTTTCCTCCGCCGTCCTGAAGAGTACAGCACACGGCTATGAGTTCGACCGCGCAGGACGGATGGATGCATGCAAAGGCAATGGTAAAGCAGCAGCATTCAGAGGCGCATACCTCCGGACGAGGGTGTCGAGCTTGGCCAGGTATGCGGAGTGCACGCTGTTGTCTGTGGCTAGAACCATGTCTGTGATCAGGTTGCGCACCTTCAGACGGCACAGACAGCAGGAACAGTGAGACGTTAGTGTCACCGCTTCGTCCCGGTCGAACTAGCAGCCTGAACTCACCTCTAACTGCTCAATCTTGGTGAGGCCCTGCAAAATGTTGCACTGCGGGTCTTTCAGCAGTTGGAAGGCCAAGGCGCAGTGCATGTGCTCGAGCGGCGAGCGGTAGACATATTGCACGGCCAGCTCGTCGTTGACCGTGATGTGGAAGTTGTTGCTGTAACTCGTGTGGCCCTAAAGTCAAGCAACGCGGCAAATACACGCACAAGTTAGCGTTACGGCCGCGCAGCTTGGTGGAAGTGACTCTGAACGGCAGGAAGCACGCACTACATCGTGGACAATGGCCGCTAGGAGAGCAGCGCACTTGGTTCGCTCGGAAAAAAGACTGCCCAGCTCTCCCACCGACATGAAGTGATGCAGAGTCTGCGTCACGTCCGCGGCGTGCTCCGCTGTAAGCGTCAACCGCGATACACAAACAGAGATAGTCGTATTGACGAATGTCAGCGCCTGCCACCGATGCAGATGCGAGTAGGAGCAAGCCTTGCTGGTAGCGAGGCAAGCGGACAGTTACCATTGTGATACGGATGGGCGTGATATCTTCGTTCGATTCTGGAGGCATGGCAGGAGAAGAAAAGTGGGGTGAGGCGGGGCAATCATTGGCAACTGGCTGGACGTGGCAAGAGGGATGAACGTACTGCCGCAGGAAGTTGAGCACGCGCGTCTTGGATGAGCGGAAGTGGCTGCAAAAGTCGTACTTCTCCAGTAGTGCATTTCCAACGATGCACAGTGCTTGACCCGGCACCGCCGCTCCTACCTGCAGTCACACCATTTGGCATTAGCACTTGGACAAGAACTGCATAAAGCACGTAGAGGTTCGTACCACAAGCACGTCAAAGTCCCAGGACGAGATGTTGGCCAGCTCGCTCTTGACGGTGAAGACTACGGCCGGGTTCGTGACTTCTGGGCACACGTCGATGGAGTGACGACGACGTTCTTCCTCCTTCTGCTTCATGATACGGGACACAGCTTCACTCCAGCGTCGAGCTCCCAGCGCTTTATCTCCGCTTGGCCTCGCTCCGTCGCTGGAGTGGTCGGGCTGATACATGGCCAGCAGACAGCGCCGCAGCATGCTGGTGCGTCGTAGCGCCGTGCGGAAGGTCTTGGCGCACTCGGACTCGTGCAGGAAGTTCTGGATAAAGAAGTTCTGCATGCTCTCGTCGAAGACGTTCGAGTGCGTCACAAAGAGCTTCTGCATGGTGTCCTCTACACTGCGCTCGTCCCACGTCGTGGTGACGGCTTCCAGTGCGCGCGAGAAGCCCCGTAAGATCTGGTCCACCTCCTCGCGTCGCACAGAGGCCTCTCCACGCTCGTTTTCACTCGCTCGTTGCTGCAGTTTCCGCAATAGTGCCACAGCGAACATGATGGATTCATCGCTAGTGATGTCGCCTGGTGTTGGCCCAGCTGTGGCAGTGGCTGTGGCACACGCAGCCAGCGAACTGCGGATGCTTCTGCGTCTCGTACTGCTGGGTCTACTGCACTCGTCGACTTCGTGTGCAGCGTCGCGAGGTGGCAGAGACCCGTCGATCACCGAAGGCTCAGCAGTCGGCATAAGCGACACTGACGGTGCTGGCGACTGTGAGGCATTGGCCCAGACTGTTGCCAGACGCAGCGGTGCGATGCGTGGCTGGTGGGTCGATGGCAGGATGCACGGTCCAGCCACCTCCTTGTGCAGCTCCAGTTCGCCGCGACCCCAGCAAGCCGCGGACTCCGGGGGTGACGACGACGACGACGACGGCAAGGACAATGGCGACGGCGACGGCGGCGGCGACGGCACTCGCGACTCCAGTGCTGAGTCACGGGCAGAAAGGCCGCTGCCCGTCACCACTGCGTCTTCTCGGTCATCGCTGCCCATGTTGCTGGTGCTGGTGGTGCTGCTGTCTCCGCCGCCAGAAGTGAAGTCCATGCCGGTGCTGCGTCGTGCCAGCGCCGCCATGGACTGCAGCAGCTTCCGGCGCTTCTGCTCCTGCTCCTGCACCATGAGCCCCATGGCTGCACTCGGAGCGTCGCAAGGTCTCAGCGCTTGGCTGCTCGGTCGACCACGCGACCACTCGGGCGGATTGGACTGGACTGCACTCGCCTTCGTCGCTTGCTCTCGGTCGCTAGCGTCTCCCGCTGGCAGCAATTCGCACACTTGGCCCCGGCGCGGCGCTCAAGGCCTCCAAGCGACCAAAGCGTAGCCCCGGGGAGGTGGACGACGCGATGGGCTCCAGAAGGAGAAGCAGAAGCAGAGCAGAAGCAGACAGCGAGGCTGCGCGCCCCGATAAGACCCTCTCCTCTTCACCTCGCCACGCACTCAGAACGGCAAGTTGCGTCCTGATTAGCGGCCTAAGTATAGTGTCACGCTCCTGGAGCTCGAGACCAAGGTGGCTAGTGCCCGGCAGCACCGGCAGCCAGCCAGCCAGCAGGCCGGCCGGCCAGCTGCAGCTGGGGCTCAAGCTCAAGCCCGAGCTCAAGCTTGAGCTGCACGCGCACGTGCACGTGCAGCGCCAGCTCGAGGCGACCAGGAGCGTCTTGTCTGGAGAATGAACGGTCGCTTCTATTTTCTGCGTCTCCTCTCGACTGGCGATTCACAGCCAAGCAAGGAGGCAAGCGAGATCCGAGCGAGCGCCGGCCCCAAGTATGGCGCCGAGGCTTCACCTCGCCTCGCCTGACTAACTGCCGGCTTGCGTGTCACTCTGAGCGGAGCTCTCGGCTCCCGCAGCGCGTTGGAACCTGCTGTGGGCGCGCCGACGCCGACACTAAGCCTGCAGAGCCGCACACGCCTGGCCGTCGGGCAGCGGCCGACGCCGCCAGAGAAGCATGCACGCACATGGACAACAGCAGAGCTTGAAGCAGTCATTGGCGATCCTTTATTTCGAATAATGAAGCGACAGAGACCAAGTCGCCCGGGCAAGCGCGCACAGCGCACAGCAGCAAGTGGACCGGAGCGAGTCCAAGTCGCGTCGCTGCCGAGCGCCAGAGCGGCCGCCGTGGGCGGTGGACATCAACAACCACCGCGCCGCGCGTGTCCGCTCGTCCGCGCTGCCGTCGCCGTCGCCGGCACGCGTCTTCATCCCTGCAACCCTGGAACTATGGCGGTTCTCGGTCCTAAGCCTGGGCGGCCTTGGCGCGGAGGGCGGCGTAGTACGCCTTCATCTCCTCACGCTTCTGCAGAGCGCGACGGTGCGTGCCCAGCTGAAGTAGTCCAAGCAGTCATCGATGGAAGCGGGGGGAGGAATCACATACGATGGACACAATGTGTGAGTTTTCCGCTCTGATCACACTAGACAGGGCCAGCAGACCACCCTCAGCCGATGCAGATGCGTGCATGGCTGCTGGGAGACATGCAAGGCGGGGCAGCGCGAAAGCAGGTTCCACGTACGCGCTTCTTGGAGAACTTGTAGATACGCTTCTCAGCCGACGAGCCGCCGCTCTTGATCATGTCGAGAATGCGCTTCTCGTACGGCATCAGGCCAACCACCTCACGCACCACCTGGCGCACAAGCTTGGTCTTCTTGCCGGCGCGCTGCAGACCACCACCCGGAGCCACACACCCACATACCACAACAGTCAGACGCGAGCCATAATACGCACACATTCCAAGCGCGCTAACAGCCACGGCACGAGAACGCAAAGCGGGCGGGTGAGCGAGCTGGCGAGCGAGCGAGCGAGCGCAATCAGCAGGCACAGGCAGCAGTAACAGCAGCAGCAGCGCCGCCACGCTGCGCAACAAGCGCCACCGATCCTGTAAGAGACCCCCGCAACAGCCGTCGCTTGCTCGCCTCCTCCGCTCGCGCTCGCGCCGTCGCCTGCTGCCTCCATCTCCTCTCCTCTCCTCTCTGCGGGGCGCACTTACACCCTTGCGCGAAGCGGGGCGAGCCGCCACCTGCTTCTTGTTCACAGGGTAGCCCTTGTTCAGGCCCACGGCGATACCAGTGGAGGACATAGTGACGTTTTTGCTTCCGAAAGACTTAAAGAACCGAACTAAATGCCTGATGGCTGCTGCTCGCTTCGCCCAGGCCGTCGCTGCCGCCGGTTGGCGAGCCCGAGCCGGCCGCGGCATGGAACGCGGCGGGACCCAACCAGCCATCCATTCCTCGCTAAGTACGATTGACCGGTCCGCCGAACCGGGCCCGCGGTGGCGGTCCGGGCGCTGTCGAGGATGCCAGAGCGGATAGCCGTCGTGGGAGGGTCGCGCTGTGATTGAGCACTGCGTGGCCCACCCCTAGATAAAAAGAAGCACGATTATCGAGGGGTGGGGGCAGTGCCACAAACGTAGGTCCCGCCAAAACGCGGCCATTTTCATACGATCCTGTACAAATTGGCGAGTGCTGACATCTGATTGGCTCGGAGATCGCACTTTGGCGCAAATGCCGGGGTTTCGGCGAAGTACGATTGCGAGAGAGGTGATTTCACACAGGGTTTTACCTGAGTCTGTTGTAAAGAAGTGTGCACCTTGGGTGTTTCCAGTACCGAGGAGCCACTGTTCTGTTTGTGGACTCAGTCGAGAAGACGGAGCGGCAGCCAAAGCAAAGCAAAGGGCGAGCGAAGCACACGGCCGGCCGACGTAAAGCGCGCCGCACCAGAGCAGAGCACGATGGCCATTTCGCTAATTGACGTTGAAGCGCCTGCCCCTCTAGCGCTAGCTTCTCGCTTTCTTCTCCCAACGCCATTCATTTCTAGATATCCCCACTCTCCACCACCACTACCAAGCACATGCAGAGGCCAAACAAGCTGAACACGGGCGTGACGTACGCGAGGCTCGCGGCACAGGGCACCCGCCTGCTGTCGCCGCGTTCGCACGTCCTATCAGATGAGGTGCTGCTGCTGTGTCCACTAGGGCATGCGTGGTGGGTAAGGTCGACATCCAACAACACTTTCATAAACACTACCCAAGTTGAAGTGATTCGGCTATGCTTGTAATATGAAGTATCTTGAATCGCGTGGCAACATTCTTTGCCTGCCCTTCTCCCTCATAAAGCAAACTGACCGCAAAGACACCTAGCTTCTTCATGTGCCTCGATCTCCGCAAGCTCCGCCTGCTCTCCTCGCTCCGTCACGGCAAAGACGAGTTCATCGTTCGCTGTGCCTTAAACCACGAATTCACCACTACACTCGACTACCTCCGCTCGTGTTCGCACTGCCGTCGCGCCGCCTCCGCTGGCGAGGCCACCATGGCCTGGGTCCTGGAGGAACTGACCGGATTCCCATGGGTCTCATCCCGTAAGGAGCTGGTCACCGCCCTAGAACTAGCTGCCTGGGGCGCCTTGCTGCGGATGGCCTTCGAGCTCCAAGGGGTCCAGCACCATGTTCGCGTTAGAGCGTGGATAACCGAGGCCGAGGAATTCAGCGACATGGTGCAGCGAACAGCGGACGCTCTAGCGGGGCTTGGCCTTCCTGTTCCTCCTGCGCTCGACTTTGTGGCGATGAAGAGAGTCTTCCTCGCTCACCGAGTTCGTGTGCTCGCTACGCCACCGAACGGTGGTTGTCCGACCTTCCCGAGCCGTCCCAGGACTCCTGTGTGGCGCCACCTTTCTGGCAATCCAAACGCATTGAAGCAGTCGGCGACTAGGTGCTGGTACGGCTTGCACAAGGTGCAGCACAACCGCCTTCTGAAGGTGGCTGCACGGCACCTTGCTCGCGAGTGCGCTGCGTTCTCTCGTCTACTGGTTGGGATACCGCTGAGTTTCTGGCCTACGTGGGTTCGTGATGTCTGAATACAGTGCTGTTTGCCTTGTGTGTCTGGCGTCTCTTTGCCTCTGCTTCCAACGTGAGCTTGCATTCTGCTCTGGACTAGCACCAGCTCTTTAGTACGTTTGCTTATAGGCCGCGTATACTCCAACACTACTTGTGTTTTATTGTAGAGGGCGCTCCCCTATTGCGAGTGAACGCCTCTCAAGTCACCATGCAGGTTCCTCAAAAAGTGTATATCGTGAGTTCTCGTTTTGGGGCTCACTTTGGACCATCATGGCCTCGTGCTCGTTAGGCCGCGTCTTCCCTCGAGTTGGAGGCTCAAGCGAATCGAAGCGGACAAAAACTGCCACGCTCTGCGTTATGTTACTGGGGGTAGTGTCGGAGGCTTCGGGTTCGTTGGCCAGCAATTCCTCGCAGAGCTTCGCGACGTGGGGTACCGAGCTGACGAACCAAGCGAACGCGAGTGGTCCATGCTCAGGATTCTCTTTGAGAAACATTGGGGCCTCGCTGCCAACATAGCTCCATCGGGCGGATGCCCCCAGTCACCTGGCCGACCAGCAAGGCCAGCCTGGCACTGGCTGGGGTCAAGTCTGTAGAATGCCACGGTGACCAAGAATTTGTGCGTGCGCTTCAAGTGTGAAGGTGGTGCCTGTGTGTTTTGCAGGCAGCCCAACAGCGCGCCTTGGGGGAGTCTCGTCGATCACCAAACCAGCCGGGATCCTACCACTCGTGAGCGTTTGACCAGCAATTCGTCTGCTTGCAGCGCTCAAGCTTAAGCGATGCTCCAGGTTCACGAGGATGCGATGACACTGAATTCACCGGACGCTCCGGCTCGATCGCTGCCACGGGGTACATCATTTGCGCTGGGGTCTGCTGGTGTCCTGGAAGCTCGTGCTTCGTTGCGTCAATATCATCAGCCACTCTTCTTAGGACAGGGGAGATAGCAGTATGGCGCTCTGCCAGCTCAAAGCAAGCGCAGGCGGCAGGTGCTGGATATGGTATGAATAGGCAGATTGTCTTGGCGGACAGGTGCTTGGTGTGGCAACCGATTGGGCTGGTGTATGGCGCACCAAGTACCGATGATTCAACCTGCGCGCTCCCATTTGCGGGAGGTGCAGGCTTTGAACCAAGGAGTTAGCTCTCCATGGCAAGCACGTGCATGCGTTGGGTTATATCTCCGCGTCCCCGTGGACCGTTTGAACTATCGGCGTGTAGAAGGAATGGAAGAACTACTCAGCTCGCCCGGAACTACCTGGAACTCTCCAGAGGCATGCAGAAGGAGGGGTGGCAAGCACGCGCAGGGCACCTCCATCTGCTCCTCAAGTTGCCTACTATGACCGTTATGCGCAAGCCCCACAAACCGCGGCGTGGTGTGGCGCGGACGCCATCTGCAAGCAGCCGGGAACGCTCGGGATCCGCTCGGTCCGGGCTTCGAGGTGGAGCTCAACCAAAGCTGGGAGGAGAGAGAGCGACAATTGATCGCGGAGCGCACAGCAATCGTGAGCCTGCCGCGTTTAGACAACGCTCGCCTGACTGTCCGACCGACCTCGCCGGTATGGCTCTGGCTCACGACTGAGAAAGAGCCGCAGCGTTGCCCGCGCTCGAAAGATTTTGCCTGTGGGGGTGGAGTGGGTCATATGGGCCGCGCAGATCTCGCCGAGAAGCACCTCGGCAAGCACGCACTGCTCACCTGCTTCATGGAGAAACTCGGCCCCAAATGGCGTCTGAGCTGCTATGGTGCCCAGTTCACCCCAGTCCACCATCAGGCATGCCAGATCGAAGCCTGCAACAAGTTGGCTCAGCTCAAGGACAAGTGTGTTCGCCACGGTGGTAAACACACGTGCACCTGGAGTGACTGCTCACTCGGCGAGAACTGGTGGTGTCTCCATTCGGCATGGCGGAGGCTCGGGCTGCAGTGTCAAGACTTGTGTTCGCAAGGTCCAGTCGCGGGGATTGTGCTAGGTACGCGGTGATGGCTCTCGCTGCCACTTCTCTGACTGTATCGAGGCTGTCGTGTCGAATGGATTCTGCAGTCCTCATGGTGGTGGGCGGCGCGG
>JAADYK010000910.1:0-12893 GCA_023338225.1 Halophytophthora batemanensis | reverse complement strand
CGAGTGGTCACTTCGGGATTTAGTTGCTCGAGCCACCAGCTGCTCCCAATCGTACTGCTCCTCGAGAGTACGCCATTTCGCCTTGGTGGTGAGCGGGGTCTCGGGTGGACGGTCGAAGATCGCAAGCCCGCGATGAAGAAACCGCCCGTAGCCAGGTCGAATTCGTCGGTTTCCCAGTAAGAAACCCCGAAAAGTGCAAGATTCCACCCCGAGCGCACATTGATAAACTTCTGGCTGGTCACTTGCTGGGATGCAGTTCGCTTTGGTCTCTCCGCGGCTCTGGGGAGGGATTTCCGTGCACTGTTTGCATGGATTCATGCGCTTGAGCACGAGGCTTGGCGTGTCCACGGAGAGATGCTGGCTGTTGATCGCGCACTGGAAAGCGAGGTGCTGCTGTAACACCCTTAACTTCTTACTGTGCGTCCAAGCAAAGTATTGCTGGAGCATACACGATGTATAAACAAACGTACTGGTGAGTTGGAGCTAACCCGGAGCAGAATGCAAGCTCACGCTGAAAGAAGAGGCAAGCAGATACTAGACACAAAACACACAATACTGAAAGCCTTTCTCTATCGCCATGAAGACGAACACAGGAGGAGCAGAGAAGCCAAGCCCCACTGGAGTGTCTGCCGTCTACTGCATAATGTCGCTGAACTCCCCGTCCTCGACAATCGCAAGCCGGATGTTCTTGAACTCAGTCTCGACTCGTTTGCGAGCGTCCCGCATCAGAAGATCTTGAAACTCGTCTTCGATTACCCGCGCTCTAATACGAACACGGTGCTGGGGGCCTTGGAGCTCGAAGGGCGTCCGCAGCAAGGTGCACCAGACGTCATGTCGGTAAATGGTGGAGAGAGAATGGCAAAAAAAGTGGTGGCATCTCGTGGGAATTCAGTGATAGATTGGCAGCAGTCAAGCAGCCGCAAATCGCAAGATGCTGAGGAAGAGAAGGTGCGACTGTGAAGGCTCCGATGGGGAAACTTCAGTGACATTGCTTGTTGCCACGGATGACGAGGAGACCGCGGTGGCATCAAGTACAGACAGTACTGTCCTAGACGTGTGAGAGCGGATGCAATTTCAACACTTTCGTCTGGCACGGTTGAGGCGGGCGTCGACAAGATCCAGTCGGCGCTCTTAATATTTGAGCCCCAGGCGCAGGAACCCCAGCAGGAACAGAGCGGCCTTCGCAACCAGCAGGCCGAATCAAAATATGAAGTGCTTCAGATCATGGAATCTCAGGCTCTTGTCCAGGCAGTGGACCAAATCAGCAACTGACTACACACCAAACAGTTCGTGGGAACGCGCCTCAAAGAGATGTGGAGCCAAGCGCAATCGCGCCTGGAGATTCACGCGCAAACCGTGAAGACTCACATAGACACACAGGCTGTAAAACAGGCAAACCTGGAAGTTCGATTCAACCGTGTATTGGAGGGGATGGAGCGTTCGGCTTGCGTGTATGCAGACGGTTAAGCGCAGCAACCTATCAGCGCAATGCGTGAGCGCATTTGGGGCGCGATGAAAGACGCAGCGGTTGATGCACGCTCACACATGACCCCACAAGTGCAGATCCAACAATCACTGCTGGGTGAGGAGATGGACCGCACGATCTCTAAGGCCAACGCAAAGTTGCGAACGGAGACAAAGTTGCTCGGGGACGAGCACAAATGCATGCTTGCCAAGTCAGTAAGTGCCACAACTGTTCATGTCTAGAAAGGGGTTGCACAACACGTTTATGTATACGAGAAAGCTATGCAGGAGAAACTACAGCGAGTGTGGCGCACGGTACAAGCCAAGATGCAGGAAGGCGTGGAGACTCGTGTTCGTGCACATGAGGATCACGTGAATACCACAGCAACACGCTCAACTGGGTTCGCGGGTGCAGGTGGACCATTCTACTGTTGGGGTGAGCCACACCAAGGTCTGCGATGTCATTGGCCTGTTGCAGACTCGGGTCAGTGTATTGGAAGTTGCGAGAACCCTCCGGCCGGATCTGAAACTGTCCGGAGGTCAACCAATGGAACGAGCAGTCCGCTGTCCACCTACGTCGGCATCAGCATCGCCACCTCCACCGAAGTACGAAGCTGCTTTAGCCCCTTCTTGGGTACCTACATCCTCAACAACGCCGGAGAAGCCACCAAATGCGATTGTCAAAAAGCAGGCTTCAGAACCCATCTGTATACAGTCGCTACGACCAGATATGCTGTGTGAGCTCTTCAAGCAGTTTGAAACCTACCAGTGGAGTGGTGGCCAAAACGCACGCCTGAGATTCGTCCATTCTGGGGTGCTGAGTTTCATCAAGACCTGTGAACTGGACGAGGTCAACTGTGACGATGCCATAATGCTAGTATTTCTTCGCTATCGCTCTGAGTAGAGCACGAAAGTGTTGGGCATTCCCACCATCGAGAAGAAACTGGACGAGGTCACGATGGACGAGGAATACGAGGACGATGTAGAAAGGGTGAGAAGTCTATTGCTACTTTTAGAGCTAGTGCTCACAGATCTGGGGCTCTCCGAGATCTCGTCAGAGGAGCAGTTTCTGTGTTCCACTCGACACACATGGACACTGTTGCAGAAGCTCCTGGATGGTTTTCACCATCACGTGCGGCAAAAGTTGTGGTTCATACCGCGTCTTCCAACCAAAAGGAAGTTCGTGCCGTTCCTGGTTTCGGGAGCAGAGACCGTCGACTGGTCGCAAACGAACGGCGAGAAGTCATTGGCACAAGCAGGAAAGAAAAAGCGTCCTCCGAGCGCGATCGAGGAGAAGTCAGAACGGCGAAAGTGCATGCAGTTGAGGTGATGCTTTCCTTCGAGCGCTGGTAAAGAGAGAACTATGGAAAGGGCTTCAAGACACATTGTCGGGCTTGTCCAGCTTTGAGATGGTGTCCCCTCTACGCGGGTGACTTCATCTCTTATGTCAAGAGGAATACTCCCGGACGAGAAGCACCTGCAACCCCACAACCGAATCAGTCCCAATAACGGATGTGGAGTTGGTGGCAGAGTTCGAGCACTCGATGCTGTGCGCGTTCCAAAATGCTTGCACGAGCCTAAGCAGCGAATATCAACTTAAGCGCCAGGTCCAAACCTTGTACATCTCGCCAAAGATAATCCTGACGGCTGCCACTGTGCATTGTGCGACTTTGTGCTATCCGTGCACCAGTAGATATAGTTCTATGCGCTGTAGAATGTATTGACGTGGAGCGTGCTGGTCGCTGTGGTCGTATAGGTGCACACTGCGATTGGACTGGCTGTTGTCGCAGTCACTGCACCAGGGTGCACGAAGTGCGGGCTGTTATTAAGTAATGCAATGGTGTAGCTGATGGTCGCGCTGCTGTGTGACCGCGGAGTCAACGGTGTCTTCAAGGTTTGGTTCAGCAACATGGACGCCGGGAAGTATGTGCTGCTGCGACGCCAATAATAGCTGCTGGGGCTACTGAGCTATCTATCCGTGAACATAGCGATTCCGAGCGCAAGAAAATATAAAGTCAGAGGTGCGTGCATTTTAGGTTTTTTAGTTCATAAAAGAGGAATCTGGGAAGGAGCTGGATGCACCTTATCGGAAGTGTCTTCGGTTTGAAGCTGCTGCCTTTGGTGTCTCCTGTCAGTAGATGTCATTTTCGCCTAGGTCGGGCAAAATGCTCGCAGACGAAATGCTCGCGGGCGAAAAGCAACTCGTGACAAAATCTTGAAGTTCAGCCTCGTCGTGCTCATTACGCTCCATGTTCTCCTTCACGTTTGACGGGATGTATTTGATGATACCTGCCGCTTTGATCTTCAGACAATAGGTGGGATTGACGCATTCCTGGTTTCGATTCGCAAACACCGCCATGTTGATGTTGTGCGGCTTAAGCGAGGATCGTTGCACAGTGATCATCGTGCCAGAGACATCAAAGTCTCCCTCTATCTGAGCGAGTGGCATGGGCACGCTGAAGAAGACGCGTACTGCAAGTAGCAAGAAGATGTAGATGTAGCTGCTACTTCTGCTTTGACGGACCCAACATTCGAGTATTGACTCATGGTGACCAGTGCTGAGGCTGCGCTTCCATTCACAGGACGTGTCGTCAATCCATCAATCCAGTTCATCTTCTATGCGGAGCTGCAGTAGGCTTTGCTGTGGAGTCGCCTGTGGAACCGGAGGGGGGAGTCTTTGACTAGCATCGTCAGGAATCCTCCGAAAGGACAGACGTTTCCATGGCAAGCAGCTGGCGCGGCGGTGGGGCCATCTTGCGAGACAACGCTGACACTCATAGATCGAGTAGATTCTTCTTCACAGCATCTAGTACGGCAGTCACCTTTCGGTTTGTAACCTCTGGTCTTTGGTCGGACTGCAGACTGCAGACTGCACACACGGACCAAGTTTATCAGCATATTGCCAGGCTTTTTGTTCTCGGTTCTTGGTGTAGCAGCAGGTGTTGTTCAACCACGAATGATGACTCTCGTATCGCTTTCTTCTCTGTGCAGCGACGGAAGTATCATATGTGGAATGGGTACTGAAGCAACTGACGCGACAGCGTAATCTGGGTCAACAAGTCAGCAGGTGCAAGTATTCTGGATCATCTGGGCCGCGCCAGGTGTTCTTGAGTATCTTGGTGCAGTTCAGCATAGTGATTCGAAGATTACATAAACAAACAAGCACCTCGGTCTGGTCGTTGGTCTCTACTTACACTGGGCGTTTCAGTTCTGCGACTAGATCAAGTAGGGAGAGGACCTGCTAAGTACTTTGTCACGCACCAAAGAACATGTTCCAGGTAGGTTTGTTCCTTCCCGAATGGCCTTTGTCGTCCACGCGTCGTACCTTTTTCACTATAGCCCCATTTACCCAGAATACGACGCAGTACCCGCGTCAACCCCATAAAGCGGTGCTTGCTGTACGTCAGGAGTTGTGTCGTGTTGGTAGTCTCGGACGGCAGGTCCTCCTCGTATCCCATCACTTCACCATGAAGCTCACAAAGAGCAGCAAAACGTGATCCCACCTTCTCCGCCTTCTTGGCCGTGTTTACCACTAGAACGGCACAATTCACCAGGTTGCTCTCGCACCACTTGGAAGCGCTGGAAGGTCACAGTCGGCGACACTTGTATGGCACAATCAGCAATACTCCAATGCCGCGCTCGATGGCCCTGGTCGTCATGCACTGGTGGCCTTGGTCACCACACTCGTGACAGCTTGGGTGTGCTCAGTCCAGCCTGAACGACTTGGGTGTGTATGGCGGCTAGTTGCACTCGCGCAGGTGGGTAGTGATGGTGCCGAGGCTCTGCTTGGCCGGAGCTCGTTGTAGTTGAACAACTCGAAGCTACAGTTGCTGGGATTGAGTATGTTAGCCACTAATGCTGGTGCTTGACCTCACGCGCCGGTGCTGAAAACGCCAAATGTGTGGTCGCCTGAGTCTTGTTGTGGTTGCATGGGCCGAGTATTCACACCTTTGTGCGTGTTGCTTTCTCGGACTTGAAGCCGTTCCCACCCTGGAGTCTGCTCGAATTGGGTACACCAGTGGTAGAGATCATGGTGCTGAGACACGGCACGTGGTGGTAATGGAAGTGTGTTTAGTTTGAGCCTCCGATAGTCCGACTCCGGTTTGCTACTGGCAGAATGGATGGAGCTGGAATTTGGTGACGGCTGTGGACTTGGGTCATACGTGGTGTAAAACGCGTTCATTAATCATCATCAATAATCGTTGCTCATGCTCACGGTCGTATGTGCTGCACTGTGTGGGAGCTGTATTAACCTGGAGCTGCGTCCATTGACCACTTTGTTCATTCGGCAGCGAGTGACGCAGGCGTGCGGCCCTCGAAGCTGGGGGGGATGTGGTACAGACGTGGGGATTAGTGATTACGATGGTGACTTCCAACTAGCGTGGTGGGGTACGTGGAGAAATCCCGCGGTTGTTGCTGTTGCTGCGTGGACTGTTGTTGCTGCTGCGTGAACTGGTGAGTCGTAGTTGGCGCGGACTGGCCACGTGTGCGGTGCGGCCGGCCGTGGAGGCGTTCACAGGTTTGCGACGCGGCGTCTTTCTCAGTGGCTGCAGTGCTCCAAAAGAGGAAGAAGTCGACGGAGTCTCCGGTGCACTGGCAATGGCACTAGCACTGGCGTTAGTGTCATTACTCCCGAGAGTTGCAGGGGACCGTCGCGGTAGAATGGGCGGGAGATAGGTGCGTGAGATCTCGTCCAACACACTAGCCTCAGCCGCAGCCGCCTGTGCCAGACGCTCGGTACGTCGACGCTCGGCCGTAAGGTCCCGTCGCTCGCCACGCACCAGCATGGCATGTACGTCCTGCACCACCGGCTCGGCCGCCGCCTCCTTCCGGCGCTCACGGGCGTCATAGTCCACGGAAAAGCGCCACGGTCGTCGTAGACTGGCGTTGGTGTTGCTACTATCGCTGTCGTCGTCGTTGGAGGTCGAATTGAACCCGCTAGTTGGCTCCAACCCGCCCTGCATAAGTACACCGAGACAGTCTCCATCCAGCGACCAGATTTTGACGTGTCGGTCAAACGATGACGTCACGAGACCCGTAGGTTCTTCGATCACTTGCACCGAGTACACCACATCGCCATGTGCTTTCCATCGATGCAGCAGCGTCACAGGTGGTGGAATGTGGGTCTTCGAGGTCTGGTCATCACTGTCGCCATCAGCAGAGACCAACGGCGTGCCTGCGGAGAAAAAGAAGGTTGTAAGCGGGTCTCGAGCAGCGTAAGCAGCCCACTCGGGCGTGTTGCGAGCCTTGCGCACCATACCCGCAGCATCTACACGTAGATTGCGCTGGGCATTAGCACACTCCACTGGCTTGGCCAGTGGTCGCAGGTCGAAGCTGCCTAGACGCTGGAGTAGTGGCAGCACGTTCCAGACACTCACATAACCCTTGTCGTCTCCCGTGACGACCATGAAGGAGCTAAAGTCCTGTGCGTCTGGCTCACGCTCCACTCCGGTTCTGCGGTTTGTACTGGCTGAGGTTGTGGGTCTTTGTGAGTGGTGTGTGGCGATACAGTTGACGGCGGCTGTGCCTGTGACGGCGTGCTGGTTGCGGAAGCGGAAGACGCACTTGCCCTTGAAGCGCGCAGCCGGCCTCACGGCCCAGAAGCAGACATTACCCGTGCTGTCACTCGAAAGCAGCAGTGGAAACGGGTCTAGGAAGTGCAGACTGAGCAAACCACTCACGTGGCCGATGCACGTGGCATCCAGACGCCCGAACTCGTAGTCCCAGACCTGCAGTGAGCAGTCCGAGGAGCCGGAAGCCAGCAGCGAGAGGTGGTATGAGAAGGCCAATGCTGTAATGTCGGTGCTGTGACCACCTTCCAGCCTTCGCAATAGCACACCGCGCTCCGAGTCGCTCTCATCGTGGATGTTGATGGAACAGTCCCAGGACACACTGATGACGGCCATGTGCTCGGCACAATAACACAGTTTGGTCACTTCAGCGGAATGTGCGCGGTTCCCCAGCTCTGGATACGCGAACGACTTCATGTGCGAGCCGTTGAGGTAATCGAACACGTGGATGTTCCCCCCTGTATGCATGAAGGAGTAGTAGTTCGGGTTAGAACCGCAGGTAGAAAAAAGTACTGGATGGGGTAAGGACGACGCACCGTGGTCACCGACGATGAACTTGCGCTCGCGAAAGTCGAGGCAGAGTGTTGTAAGGTCCGTTGAACTCAAGCCTCTGATTGATACGAAATCGACAAAGCAATGGGCAAAGGTGAGCTCAAAGACAGAAGCCTACAGCAGCATCACAGTGTTGTAATTCCACCTGTAGATTCGAATGAGCTTCCCGAGACGTGCGTCCCAGATCTTGACATCTCTCCCGGCAGCTGTGATGAAGGAGAGCGACGTCGGGTTGTAGAGTGCGATGAAGACCGGGTGGTCATCTGTCAGCTCCGGGTTCTCTAGCTTCTCATAGTCGAACTTGACCAACTACCGAGTGTACAACCACCACAAAAAAGCATGCATATAGAAGTTAGAAAGACCAATTGGTAGTACAAATCCGTCGTTTGCTCGTTGTGGACTGCTGGAGACTCGAACCTTCTTGCCGGCGGCAACGATGCGCTTCTGTGATGTGAGCGAGACAATGTTCTTGACGTCGCCCATGTTTTCGGCCGTAAAAGTCTGCATGCAGGCGAAGTTCCGGATGTCCCAGACCTTGAACACCCCATCCACGTCGGCCGAAACGATCTGCGGCGTGTCTGGAATGATCTCCACCCCACAGAGACTGTTGTTGTGGCCATGAAGACGCAGAATGAGCTGGTCCACGTACGGATTCCACACCAGTGCATCGAAGTCGAAGCCCGCGGAAACAAGGAAGCGATACTCAGGCGAGTATGCGAGAGAGCGAACGCCCTTGGAGTGCCCGTCAAGCTGCTGCTTGTGCTTGCCCGTGTGTATATCCCACAGTCGGATGGTGCGGTCCATACTGGCCGAGGCAAGCGACTCAAGTGTCGGCATCTGAGCAGAGTCAGGAATCAAACGCGATGGATTAGGCTCGTTAGCAAGCAATTCAAGGTTACAGCAATACGGTCAACCACCACAAAGAGAGCGAACCGCGAGTAAATCCAGGACGATGTCGTCGTGTGAGCGTGTAAGCAGACGTCCATGAACTTCCCCACCCATGTGGTGCTTCTCCTCCATACGTTCTGTATCCCAGGCGTAGACGATGCCACTCACGCCGGCGGAGAAGAGTATGGAGGACTCTGGGTACCACTTGAGGCAGTTCTGCGATGTGGGCGTGTGACAACTCTTGGTGAGTCTCAGCGTGGTGTCATCGTAGAAACGGAACTGTAGGTCTGAGGAAGCTAAAATGTACTGGTTGTGCTGTAGACCAGAGAACAAAAGTGACGGTGTGTTAGTGATCTAGAGATGGATCTAGATGCAAGCAGCAATGCAAACGCACCTTTGGCAAGTGTTCGGCGCACTGTACAAATCCTTCGGGTGATCTGATGGTGCGCGTGAGCTCACAGTTGACGTTGTAGATCTTGAGAAAGGGACTACAGCTCTCGATGAGCGCCACGACGTCATTGGTGGGGAAGTAATAGATGTGGTCGATGAAGGTGGAGTGTTTGGAGGCGTCTTCCCACTGCACGTGGTGGTACTGCTGGATGGAGTTGGGCTGGTGGTTCTTGACTGTGAGTCCCGTGTCCACAATAAAAGACGTGAACTCCTCCCATTCCATGGAGCCGTCACCATTGATGTCGATCTGGGCGAAGAGTTCGCACAGGTTGGCCACGAGCTGCGACTCGGACAAGTCCCGCAGCCTCGAGTTTTCGTCCGTCTGGGCGCTGCTCTGCACGAAGCGCATCATGACGTATACAAACTCGGAGATGGACAACCCCTTCTCCTTCTGCAGGAATTCCTTGCGCAGTGCGCTCACCTGTCAGTGCACAGCGAGACCGCCGCACTCGCACGATTAGACTGCTGCTGGTCGTTATGTATCGTGCAGGACTCGAGCACAGCACAGTGTACCTTCTCCATATCCATCATCATCATGATGTCCATGGTGAAGCCCTTCTCTGGGTCATATTCGTACGGCCGACTAACGGGCTGCTGGGTGGATCTGCAACCGCATCCAATGCCACAGATAGCGACGGGTATTAGAATTGGGGAGGGGGCAGCAGGTCTAGACGAGTGCGGCCACCAGGCCAGCTGGAGGCGAGCGTACTGCTGGTGTGACACTTCGGTAAGGAAGGCAGGCGAGAGCCGCTCTCCGTCATCTCGGGCTTCCTTGTCCATACTTCTCACGCGTGATGGTCGCAGCAGCGACTTCGAAAGTGTCGTGTTGGAGGAGGAGAGCGCGAAAAGACGCGACTTGCACCAAGGTACAAGTTGATTGGCGTCTTTTCAGCCAGCAATATGGTACCGGAATTATAGGCATACTGTAACCGACTCTCACTGCTGCTACCGAATAGGGTCAACATTTCGCTGTACAAGTCGATACCTGTTCAAATAATTGATGATTTCGTTCAAAACCACAATAGGAAATGAGATATTTGTTGGCTTTATCCGAAGCATCTAAATCAAACTCTAGATCTGCTTTAGAAACTCCGGAATCCTAAATATCGCTGTTAGAGGTCAGGAGACCAGGATTATAGTAGTCAAACTAAGGTTTGTACGTGCATCTGTCTGATACAAGTTTAGGGTCAAAATGGCATCACGTAGACAAATCTTGACCAATTACCACTCCGTCTCAAAGTAGTTGACATTGACTTGTTCTGACTCCGGAAATGTCAGGAATTGCGGTATTGACCCGCAAGACATTCTAAAGTACTCCTTTGCCCTCACAGATTTGAATGATGTGTCCATTGTGATCCAATTCCCAAAATTGGCACCAATACATCAGGAAGAAGACCACCAGACCCCATTCCGAAACCACACGCACACCTCAAATGCGATGGCAGCCAAGAACAGCAAGCGAGGCCAAGACATGACCGACTAACAGCGCGCGCAGGATGTTGCGGAAATTCTTTCACAATCAACAAATGGAAGACCCCGACGGAGAGCTATCAAGCAAGTCGCGGAGACTTTTGGCGTTGCTCCGCTAACAATCTCACGCCTATGGAAGCGCACGCGAGAAGTCGTGGTCGCTACGGGGTTGTACGACGCGCCGACACGGAAGTAAAACAGCAGGCCCAAAATGAGGAGCTTGACAGCGCAGCTTCAGCACCTTCAAGTCATCCCACTATTGGAAGCCAGGGCTACTGTTCGTGCCGCCGCTTTTGCGTGTGATGTCGCGCCAGCTACGCTATACCGCCGATTGAAAGCTGGTCTGTTGCGCATTTACACAAGCACGCCAAAGCCGTTGCTCACAGCGGAGAACAAGGCTGCACGTCTTCGCTTCTGTCTGGAGCATATCAACCCCAGAATGCTGCGCTTCACGGACATGCATGACGTGATTCACGTCGACGAGAACTGGTTCTACATTACCCGCTCCACACGGTGATTCACCTTGCTGCCTCAGGAAGGTAACCCTCACCTCAACAGCAAGCGATTTGTCATCAAGGTGATGGGCCTTGCTGCAGTAGCTCGACCGCGTTGGGACAGTGGCTGCAACAAGCGGTTTGACGGCAAGCTTGGTGCCTGGGCATTTATGGAGCATTTCCCCGCTATCCGTTCAAGTAGGAACCGACCTGCTGGAGCTACGGTTGTCCATGCTGTCTCGGTTGAGAAGTGCACGTACCGGGAGATGCTTGTGACCAAGTTGCTGCCAGCAATTGCTGCCTCTTGGTCCAAGAACGAGCCGTCGGCTACAATTGTCGTGCAGCAGGACAATGCGTCTTGGCACATTGCGCCAAATGATGCACAGTATTGCGAGGCCGTGGAGAAGTCAGGATTCGATGTCAAGCTCTAGTCTCAACGCGTCAACAGCTACGACTAAAATGTGCTTGACCTGGGTCTGTTCTCGGCGATCCAAGCGCACCAGCTACAGCTCATCTCACGGTTCCCAGACGATCTGGCAGAAAGCGTGTCGGTTGCTTTTGATCGGCTACTCCCGCACATCACCAACGCGGTATCTTTAACTCTGCAATGCGCAATGGACAGCTGCATCGAGAAGGACGGCAACAACAGCTTCAGGTAAGCATACATGTCGAGGGCGCGGCTGAAACGGAAGGAAGGCTACCTGTAAGCATCTAGTGCTCAGTTGCAAGTGCTCTTTCACTAGTACAGCCAAATCTGACCGGCTAATCTTCATAATGAAATCAAGTACAATTTATAGCAAATATTTCGAAACAAATGCCACAGTTGTACATAGCAACTATTTTGAGACGGAGTAGTAAAAGCAGATAGGCACTAGTTTTACCCAACCGTATTCATATGATCTTCGCTCAGGGCGGATCGCGCGAATCAAGGAGAATACGCATATTGCTTCCCTTGTCCACGAGCACTCTGTGATGACAAGCATGCCCACAGCAGCTTCCAGAGCCGCCACCGCTGCGTGTGCGCCGCGACCTGCGTTATCCTATCCAACTACGAAGAGATTTGATTCATTTTCACGCACCAGGGTGTTGTTTAGCGCGCACAAACAGATGAGAAAGTGCAGAGGGACGAACGGCATCGCCCCGTTATGTTGACTGATGCTTACTACCTCCTGTTCAGCGTATACTCTGCGTCTGTGGCAGAGAAGCTGATTGAAGGACTGAGATTGAAATGACCTTTTGCGGCAAGCCCGCTGCGTCTTGCAAGATTATGTGTGGGCGTGAAACTGACGACGGTCACGGGTGTTTCAACCATTACAAATCTCAAAGATGCCTTTAAGACAACCACACGATATACGATCGTCTGACCCAGGAGGATGGCTATGCTGAGACTACTCAGGACCAACTCGAGGCACTGAGACATTTACCAGAAGCTAAAAAAAATCATTTCTGAGTGGTTAGACCAAGAAGTGAGTCAACGAAATCTGTTGGACGGCAGAATCCTTGCGGGTTAAAAGACAAACTGAAACTTACAGGATGCACAGATAGTTTGCAAATGTGTGATGCTATTGCTGCTGCGAAGTCATCGTCAGTGATAGCACTTGTATCTTCACCAAGAGTTCCCCAATCACTCTCCACATTTGACTCATCTTCGCAAACACAAACAGCAAAATCGTCAGTAAAATCTGGGGGGGAAGTGATACGCTTTCTCAGTGCGAACTCTCAAATCATACACATGTTTTTCTTTCCACGACATCTTATCCGTGGGTTCCTGTAATGGGGCGCTGTCCACGACAGTCCCCAAAACACGGCTCACACGCTTGCGCTCGGAGGAAGACTTGACTTCCCGACTTGGAGGGAGGAAGAGGAGACTTGAGACTTGAGACCTTGGCGGTAAATTTGCAACTCAATTGAAATGAGCTTATGGTTCCTGGATCCTATGCAAGGGGGCTACTAGGGGCCCCTTGGGGTGAAATGAACTGAGATATAAAACCTTGGGTGCAGGCTG
>JAADYK010000909.1:0-12899 GCA_023338225.1 Halophytophthora batemanensis | reverse complement strand
TGGAGAACGAGCACCTGCTCACTCGGGCTCCTGGAGTCCGGGTGCCCGGAGACGCCTACTCCGCGGTGTCAGGTGCGCGTGAGCTCGCTCACACACATCGACCTAGAACAGCAAACGGTATGTCCACTAGGGCCAGGACGGTGCTTTGGTATATTGTAGCAACTTAGGGATGTATCGAGGCGCGAGTTCCTGATCACACACACAATCCCCATCAAAACGCACTGTAAACCTGTTGTTTGGCATATTGATCCGTTGAGTACATTGGCCAAAAGTTAAGCGCGCTTCAAACTACCGCTCCGGCTAAATACGACAGCAAATGGTGTGTTTCCACAGCGTGGCCTCTTCGACTTGAATAGAGTATCGACGGCCTTGCGTGACAGCGAGATTTTGCCTGTCGGAAAACTTACTTTAATCAACTCAAAGAGGGCTGCGCTCGAAATGTGTTGCCTGCGGGGACAGCGTGGGCCACTCGAACCTCTCCGAGAAGCACCTCGGCGTGTGTGCAGCGTTCGCTCGCTTCGTGGAGAAACTCGACCCCACGTGGCGTCCGAGCTGGGATGGTCTCAGCTCACACCCACTCTTCCTCGTATGCCAGGTCGTGGCCTGCAGCAAGTTGGCTCAGCTCAAGGACAAGCGTGTGCACCACGGTGGGAAGCGCACGTGCACCTGGAATGGCTGTGCTTGCTTGGCGCAAAGTGGTGGCGTCTGCATTCGCCATGGTGGAGACACGGGCTGCAGTGTCGGCATTTGCGTTCGCTAGGGCCAATTGAGGAGGCTGTGCACGGTGCACGGTGCACGGTGGCGGTTCTCGCTGTCAGTTCTCTGACTGTATCGAGGCTGTGGGATCGAATGCGTCCTGCAGTCCTCACGGTGGTGGACGGCACTGTGCCGAACCCGGATGCACCAAGCGCGCACGCATACAAACCCATTGCGGCTCACACCGGGCAAAGCGGGAGGCGCTTGTAACGCCAGCAGGCACCAGCGCGAACGAAGCGGAAAAGCTGGGGGAGGTTGTCGCGCGCGCAAAAACACTCAGCAACGCCGCGGCTAGAGGCACCGAGCCATCTACAGAAACGAACGACCCCCGTGCCAAGCGCACAGCGTTCACCCGCTGTTTCCCCAAGAGCGCTGGAGGCGCTCCTGTCCACCCAGACTGCTCCCGAGTGGCCTGTTTGGGCAACGCTGCTCCCCCTCTTTGAGCAACTGTGCGTCTGGCCAAGTAGAGCCAAGGGTTCTTGAGCTCAGTTGGGAAAACAAGGAGGGCGTTTCGTTTGGGTGGAGCGGGTTGCTGGCAGCGCTGGGTCGAGTGGCGCTATGGTGCGGTCTGCGGCGTGCGCGGTCGGGTGTCTGTGGCGTAGCTGCCGCTGTGTCTTCTGTCTTCTTGCGCGTGTGTGCGTGCGTGTGCGTGTGTTTGCATGTTTGCCCCACGTTCTATGTCAGGAGATTGCTTGCTCTTTCCTCCGTAGCGTTACCTCTGTTACAGGCGTGGAATAGGAATGCTTGGTGGCGGCCGGGCTCGTTCTGAGCTCTGCCTTGTCCTCCGTTTAGGCGCTGATGAGAGTGGAAAGCAGGGGCGTTCACCCCCGCGGTCCTAGATCAGCTTCTTACATCCTTTGTCCGAGATGTGTGGTGCATGTGTGCGTGTGAATGGGGATGTTTGTGCGCGCTCCTCGCGTCGTCGAGCGCACGCCGCGAGCACTGATACTGAATTGCAGCGGAAGGAAGAGTAGGTCGGTCGTCCTCTGGGCCGTCGAGCTGCTCCTTCGCGCCGTGCGCTGCAGTTTTATCGATTTGCTCATAAGAACGCGAGCACTAAAAGCACACGTTTAGTCTCCTCCAGTGATCAAATGTGCCGTCAACTGTGCTCACAGTCACCTAGGCTAGAGAAGCCTGTGGGTATGTATGCCCTTTAGTGTAGATCATCCTTGCACGCAGTCCTACCGCCTCGACGTATTCCAAAGTTGCTACAATATACCAAAGCACCGTCCTGGCCCTAGTGGACATATCGTTTGCTGTTTCGGGTCGATGTGTGTGAGCAAGCTCACGCACACCTGACACCGCGGAGTAGGCGTCTCCGGGCACCCGGACTCCAGGAGCCCGAGTGAGCAAGTGCTCGTTCTTGAGGTAGATGTTGCGCGCGGCGTTCACATCGCGGTCAATCGTCAGGCTGCAGTGCGAGCACGAGAAGCCCTTCTCGCTGGTGATGCTGCGGTTCAGTCTCCCGCAGCACGAGCATGTCTTCGTCATGTAGTACTCTTCGCACTGGCACCACGACTTGTCCTTAATCCGCCTGGAGTGAGCCAAGCACTCGTGGTCTTGCGCCGTCGGGATCCATGTCTCCCTTGCGCGCTGGTCGACTGGCTGCTCCCACCACACTGGTCGATCTCCCATCGAGAAACGAGCTTGGGAAACGAGCGAGGGAGTAGTATGTCACGTGCTCTGTAATAAACGACTAGTCTCGAGTCTGAAGCAGGAAAAGAAACACAGGGCATTCAAAAGAGGGAGGTTGCTCCCTCGCCTGGCGCTAGCTAGAGATGCAGTAGGTAGATGCTTGGCGTAGCGCTAGGACTGAGAGGACGTGGCTGCGATCGTCCACGTCAGCGATGACACCTCGTGGGAGCTCAGTGGTAAATTGGCGGCAGCCGAACGGCAGCTGGGGTGCTCTTGCTCAAAGGTTTTGCTGCGTTGGTACCAACCCGCCAAGCCGAAGCGGTTGGTTCTCGTGGCCAATGCACTCTTTGCAGGGTCCAAATCTGGTGGCAGACCTATCAACCCACTGCCGTTGGAAGAGATGGCCGACGTGAACCAACCGAGACGCAGTCTCTATGCACAGCAGTGCGACGCTGGCAACCGTACCCAAGCTGGCGATCAAATGGCCGAGCTGCCAGGAAGTGGCAGCCACGTTCGAGACCCCACGGACTTGGGGCCAGCACCACCAAAATCGCCAGCATCGCCGGCATCGCTGCTCTGTTCATCCAGACGCTTTGAGACAACCAGCAGTGCAGCAGTGATATGCGCGAGGAAGTGGGTACCAAAAGGACACCGACGGTTCTCATTGGTGGAAGCGAGTGGACTATCTAGGTACGCTTCGGCATTCAGATCTGTCATTGGTGCATAGAGATTATGCCAGCACCACAAAACAAGAACGACTTCCTTGGAACTTGCGCATCGAAGTAAGGCGGCCCACGCCAGCCGGAGCACGTGCATGCCAGGCCCTCCGAGCCCCCAAGCCGTAGCAATGCGTTTCTCGCAGAAGTAAGCCTGCAGGTGGCCGCACAGGCTCCGCCATGGCGACAGCTGGGAGGCGACGAAGCCCGGGGCAATGGTCTTGTCGGCAGGTGGTCCACAAGCACCGGAAATGTAAAGTTCGGACCAGGTTGCACGCTGGGTACACAGTCCAGAAAGGATCCCAACTGCAAGCGCCAGCGTGTACCTAACACCTCGAAAGGAGAGGAAACGGCGTTCAGGCGGAGGCGAAGCGCTGGATATGCGCATGGAGGAACGGCCCGCGCCTCGTCCGTTGGCCGCGGAGGTCGTCGCGCCGAGATCCCGCGCGCGGTGGCGCCGATTTCCCCCGAGTGTCGCCCCTCCGAAGAAAACGCTCGCTGGTGGGTTCCGCAAGGCGCTCCGAACGCTCAAGCCAAAGCGACGACAACCCCACGCGACGACGCGGCGCTTTCACGGCGTCGCCTTCCCGGAGCCTCCTTCCCGGAGCCGCTTCGCCTTCCCGGAGCCGCTTCGCCTCCCCGGAGAAGCTGTCGGCAGCGCACTTTGGCCCGCCTTCGAGTCGCCTCTCCAACTGCAAAATCTCAAAATTTGGATTGTAGAGGGAGAGGAGCCTTACAGAAACTAGGCAAGTCGGCGGCCCGTGGGTACACTTTCTCCGACATTTTCAAAAACAAAGGCCCACAAAACAAAGCTTTCAGCCGCTCCGTCCGTGTCTCACGTGGATTGTTCTCTTCCGTCGAGGCGGGCATTTCCGCTTTTCTTCGGCAAGACACAAGAGCAACCAGAGCGATGATCGCGATCCTGACCCCCACGACGATGGCGTACGCGCGGCTGGCGCTGCGCGCGCTGCAGTTCGTGTGCTGCCTGTTCACGCTGGCGTTCGCGGCCGCGAGCTTCCGGGGCGACATCGCCACGGACTCGTCCATCTTCACGCTGCTCATGGGCTACACGGGCATGCTTTACACGCTGTGGTTCGTGGCGGCCATCGAGGTGTTCCACATTGCCAACCGCCTGCCGCAGCGCGTGGAGCAGGCCGTGGACGCCTTGCTGGCGCTGGTGCTGCTCATCGCCGGCATCTGCCTGGCCGCCTCGGACTACGTGTCCAACTGCAGCATCTACCTTCTCACCAAGTGCAACAACCTGCGCGCCGCCGTGGCCTTCTCGTTCATCGCCATGTTCTTCTTCCTGGTCTCGATCGCGCTCTCGTTTGTGACCACGAGCGAGCCCAGCCAGGGCTTCACGGACGACGTGCAGGTGGAGGAGCCCGTGCCGTACCGCATGGAGGCCACGCCCACGGGCGCACTTTCCCCCATCGGCGACACCAAGGAGACCCCCGCTGCCAAGGTCTAAGCAAGCGCACAAGCGCACAAGCGCACAAGTGCACAAGCGAGCGAGCGGGACGCGCCGCGCGAGGCCGCAAGGAGCAGGAAGCGTCCGGGCGAGGAAAAAGCGAGGCGCTGCGCTCCATGCGCCAATTCCTTCTTCCATGTTTGCGATCGGCGGGTCCACGTATTTTGTAACACGTAGCTTCCCTTCCTTCCAGCCCCTGGTCTGTTGGCTCGCCCACAGCTTATGCATTCATCCAACAAGGTTGCGTGCTAGCAGGTTGTGGATGCATGGGGCGATAGAGAGCGTGGCGTGCAAATCGCCCGAACTGGCCAGATTTGCCTGCTGCTTGTTTCGGCTGTGGGTGGCTCGTTGCGCGCGGCGAACGTGGACGCTGCCGCAATGTGGTCACTAGCGATTCAGGACAAGTCGTTGGAGTGAGTCAGTCATGTGCCGTGGATGGCTGTGGCGCGGGCTGTAAGCAAGCATGAACGCAGCGAGGTGATCGATCACGAAGCATATACTGCAGCTGATGGAAGAAGTAGTCCATCCGAACCTCTCCTATGTCATACCATGCTTCGGTTATGAACTATTCGATGCCATCCTCGACCCCGCGCCCAGAAAGAAGAGAAGACGGCGAGCAACATGGTACGTGTCTGGAAGCGGCCTCCTTGCGCGGTCACTAGCCCCTCCTTCCGTGTCACAAGGCGTCAGTGAGTGCACGTGCATATACTAAGGCTGTGTGCGCCGTTTGCCCCCCCTTCCTGCGCCTCTGGGCGTGGTCTGCAGGACGCAAACGAGCTGCAGACCGTGAGCGGCCAGACGGGCACGCTGGTGCTGGACCGCCAGGGCCAAGTGCTCTCGTCCACGGGCGAGCTGTTGGGCACCACGGGCGAGATCGCCGCCGAAACCATCTTCTCCATGCTGCAGGACTCGAGTAGCGTGCTGGACGCCAGCCAGAACGAGGAGCTGCAGCGCATGATCAGTGCGTTCCTCTAACGACCGTCTAAATGCCCGTGCCGTGCGTGGAAGGCCCCAGCAGCACTAACGCTTACGCGCTGCGTCTTGTGCTTGACGTGAACGGCGTCGCATTGGTGTGTGCAGTCAACTTCCCGACGTACGACTACGCCGTGACGCTGGACGACAAGCAGATCTACGTGGTGAAGCGCAACAGCCCTGGTGGCGCGCAGGACTGAATTGATTGCACCACCCTGCACAGCCAGACACTTTAAAAACGATGCAGTCTTATTGATCCTTCCAGAGACGACAAAGCTTGCAGCACGTTGCCACACCAGTGCTATATGAAGCGATGCAATCTTTCTCGACCATGCGGCAGAAGTCGTGGCTAATCTTCCAGCGCGAGCTTCTCCTTGAGAAGCTGCTTGTACTGCTGCTCACGCGCCTGCAGCTCCTGCTGGCGCTGGCGCCGTCGGAACTCCTCCTTCTCCTGGCGTCGCCGCTTCTCGGCGTTACGAGCCGCCAGGAGGTCCATCTTGCGGTGCGAGTTGGTCTTCTCGAGGTCCAGTAGCGCCTTGAGTCGCTTCTCCTCGTCAATAATGGCGCGCTTCTCGCGTCGCAGCAGCTCCAGATCCGACGATTCGGTGACCGCCTTCAGGATCACTTCGCTCTTGGCCTGGCGTGCGCGTCGCTCCATCTCCCGGGCGCGTCGTGAGCGCTCCAGTACACGCAGGCGGTGTTCTTCGTCCAGGCGTTCATTGTCGGCCACCAAGTTCACGTGGAAAGGCGAGCGCGCTGTCTTGTGTGTCCACTTTTCCAGGTGCTGACGTCGTGCACGGATCTTGTTCAGTCGGCGGGTGCGTTCTTCCTGCTCGAGCGCCAGTTTCACCTGATCTCGCTCCATGTACTTCTTCGACTGGATGGCAGCAGACTCTGAGTAGCTCGCAGGCCCGTCGAAATCGTCATACTCTCGGTCAAAGGAAGAAGAGGACGCGGCCGAACCAGAACGGCCGAGCATTCTGCCGTCGCTTTGTTGTTGGTACTCACCACCACCATCGCCGTAGTCGCCGTCCTCGCTCCCGCCGCGGTGTGTCTGGAACTCCAGGTCTTGCTCCTCGAGCTCTTGTTCGTCCTGTTGCTCCTGCTCGTCGGCGGCGTCCAGGTCCATCGCCCGGGCAAAGCGCTCCTCTACGATCCAACAGTTCGATGACACGCACGCCAGACATCCGTTAGGCTCGGAGGAAGGAGAAGGAGAGCATTCAGCTGGATGCAAGGAAGCTGGAAACTAGCGTACCGAGGGCGTCTAGCTGCGCCGGCATGTTGAAGGGAGGGAATCAGCTCACGCTGCTAGGAAGAAACGTGAGAGCGCGCGGAGAAGCGAGACGCGCACACAAGTGGACGCAGTGCAGTGCGTCCGTCGTCAGCTCAATGCACGAAGAAGTACGCCAAGTAGTGCCGCCGTGACCACCATCGCGTCTCGAGTTTCGCGTCGCTTCATGATCCGAAAATAGCCACCAGCCAATATTATTGTGGCTCTTCAAGCGAGCGAGCAGCTCCAGCAATATTATTGCCGCCTTCGCAGACATTGACTACCCGGTCGCCCTCACGTGATAGGTCGCCCCAGCCAGTCGCCAACACAGCACAATTGTGTCGAGCTCCAGCCAAACGCCCAATTGGACCCCAAGTCGATGGCGATGGAGGACGTTGACGCTGCTGCTGCCGCTGTCGCTGCGGCGCCCGAGCTGGAGCTGCTGACGCCGCCGCCCATGGCCAGTACGACCCCAAGCACGGGCGTGGGTCTGGCGGCTGCCACGCTGCAGTACTCGGCGGATGCGCGCTACCTGTTCCAGCGGCAGGCACACGTGGTGCGTGTGCTGCACGCCAAGAGCGGCCGCGTGCTGCACGAATGCGTGCGCACCGGAGAGCAGAAGAAGCTGAGCGCTGTGCGTGCGCTGGCACTTCACCCTCACAACGCGCTGCAGCTGCTGGCAGCCTACGATGATGGCAAGATCATCGTGTGGGACTTCGTGGAGGAGAAGGCGCTGCAGGAGCTGGACGCCCGCGCGCCCGTGCTGTGGATGGCGTCCAGTAGCTCCAGTCCGTCGCAGCTGCTGCTTGTGGTGGCCAACAATGCCACGGAAAACGCTGAAGCTGGCTGGTCGCTGATGGAGTTCAATCTCAAGAAGAAGAAGCGCGGACGCACACTGCTGCAACAGCGCAAGCTAAAGTTCCAGGCCGCCGCCATGCAAAGCTACACGGAGCTGACCGACGGCACGGAGGGTTTCCAAGGCGACTACGTGGTGGTGGCAGCCGGCGCTAAGTTATTCGCCGTGAGTATCCACCACCAGGCCAAGGGCACCGCCGGTGGCAATGGCGGCCGCACCTTCACCATGCAGAAGCTCACCCACGTACGGGATGTGACGTGTGTGGCTGTGCACCCGCGTGCTCCAGAGTTCTCTCTGGGCGACTCGCACGGTCAGATCTTCCGCTACCACAGCCAAATCGGTGATGCCACCTCCCTGGCCGCGTCTGCAGCCAAGATGCACTGGCACGCGCACGCCGTGCATTGCTTGAGCTACTCGCGTGACGGCCAGTTCTTAATGTCTGGCGGTGAAGAGTGTGTGCTGGTGTCCTGGCATCTGGAAACCGGTCGTCGTGCATATCTCCCGCGTCTGCCAGCGGCTGTGGAAGCTCTGGCGCCTCGTCAGGACGGCGGCGCTTACGCTGTGAGTCTCGCAGACAGTGTGCTCTTCCAGTACAACCCCGTGACGCGTGAGCAGGAATGGGAAGCGCGTGGACTGGCACGTGCTGGTGGCTCAGCGGCGGCAACGCTCCCCACGCGGCAGTTGGTGTTCGACCCTCGCTCCCAGGCGCTGGTCCTGAACGGCGCATCTGGTGCTGGCGTGTTGCAGTTCTACGAGCCGTTCGCAGACCGTGTGCTGCAGACGCTACTGCTCTCGGAGCGCAACCAAGTGACACGTACGGAGGACGAGACGCTGCCTGAGCTCCGCGCGTCCCACACTAGCTTTGGCGCTCGTGGCCAGGCGCTGGTGACGCTGCACGCCCCCACGACAGCCAGCAGTGGTGAAGAGCAAGCACTGCGCTTCTGGACGCGTCGGGTGGACGGCTCCTTCTTTGTGGACACAGCGGTGGACGCTCCTCACGGACGTGCTGAAGTGACCAGTCTGGCCTTTTCACCTTCCCAAGCGGGTGACTGTGTGGTGACGGCAGACGCTGAAGGAGATTTCAAGGTCTGGCAGCGCTCTACGAGTTCCGCGGGCTCGGCGTGGCACTGTCAGGCGGTGGTGCGCTTCCGCGACGAGCCAGTGACGGCTGTGGGCTTTGCCCGTGACGGCTCGCTGCTGGCGGTGGCTTACGGGAACAAATTGACGCTCTGGGACGTGGCGACGCATGCTCTGAGACGTGTGCTGCCCTCTGCGGACGGCCAGACGGTGCGTCAGGTGGTGTTCCCTGGCGCCAGCTCGCCCTTTGTGGTGCTGGTGACGGACCACCAAGTGCAAGTCTGGAGTCTGCTGTCGCTCTCGCTCTGGTGGCGCTACGCTGTGCCTTCGGGCACTTTTGTGGCGGAGAGCACGCTGCACGAGCGCTTTGCCGTCTGGCTGCCGCTCGCGGAGGACGGAGAGGAAGCCAAGAAGCATTTGGTGCTGATGTTCGACCCGCAGACGCCCGTTCCTGTAGCCATCCGTGCCGTGGAACTGGGTTCCAATGGTCTTTGGAGCGCTGGGTTCCACCCTGGAACGGGCGATCTGATGCTGCTGGACGGCCAGTCAGGTGTCTGGCGTCTGGATGGCCCGGACGCGCACTCGGTGGACGCTCGACGCCGTAAGGAGGCGCATCTGGCAGCCACGGCGGCGCGTGCGGCCGCAAAGGATGGCGAGCAGGAAGCGCGGGCTCTTAGCGCCATTTACCAGGCGGCTAGCAACGGTCGGCAGCAGGACAAGAAGCCTAAGTCGATGCAGTCGGCGAGTGCTACGACGAAGAGCTCCGCGTCCAGTGGACTGTTCGACGCTCCGGCGCATGTTCTGCCGTCCATGACGGCGTTGTACCGGTCGTTTATGGACACGATGCTGCCCAAGCCGCATCAGGTGGCCAACGAACAGGACGACCCGAGCTTGGGCGGTGGCGACGACGTGCCCAGTGAGTCTGTGAGCGCTAAGAAGAAGAAGAACAAGCGGCGTAAGAAGCAGCAGAACCAGACGAAGGACGCGACGGCCACTGGTACTGCCACCGCCACTGCCGACGAGCAGCACAAGCGCATGAAGCTGCAGGTGGAGAAGGAGCTCAACAACCCGGCGCTGCAGCAGCAGACGTACTCGAAGCTGCTGGAGGCTTTCCGCCACAGCAAGGCACGTCGGGGCTAGACTCTGGGCTCTGGAGCTGTCTATGCCATCGCAAAGAGTAGTTCACGTCAGCAGACACGCAGACAGGCAGGTTGGAATATAGATTTACATATGTTTGGCTTCATTGCGTAGTCGCCGCCACCAGGTCCGCTGCCTGTGGCTCTGCAGTGCGTTCTTCCGTCGCTCCATGCCGATCAATTCTTAGTCCAGTTCATACAGCAATTGGTTCTGGAAGCGCGCAGCGAGCAGCGGTGCTGGCACGGACGCCGGCGATTCGATCTCGACAGCTGCTTGCTTCTTTTCAGGTGTCGACTTGTCCACTCCACTCGATCTCTTCTGCAGAATGACGACCATGTTCTCGCTGGCCACGTCCACTTCGGCAGTAGCGACGTCTACCTCATGTGGAAGTGGCTGGACACACAGCTTATACAGCTGCCTCTTCTTGTCCACCAGAGCAGAGAACTGGAGCTGCAGTGATGTCGATGACGGAAAGCTGAGCTCCACGCTCTTGGGATCAATGTCTGCGACCCCCACGAGGTACGACGTGCAAGTCGGTGTCGTTTGCGTCTCGAATGGCGGTACACAAGGCGACGACATAGTGTCCACTTCTGTCGCCTCCGCACTTGAATGAACTACCTCGGTCTCATCACCTCCGATCTCTTCTTCGCCCTCTGGATCCTCGTCTTCTTCGTCACTGCAGTCTTCAAGCGGTGGCAAGTCGTCGTACATGGAGTCGGGGATAGCCGTTGGCTCCGTCACAGTCTGCGGCCTCGTCACTGCCTTAGGCTTCGTATGAACTGGCGACGTCTTTACTGACGATCGTTCGGCTTCTCGACGACGGTGAGCCTGGATCTGCGGGTCTTCCGCCACCATCAACGCCGTCTCACGTAGCATCAGGAATTCGTCATTCCGTGCAGGTTTCGGTTGTCCACATGGACGAGACGCTTCTTGCTTCTCCTGCTCCGGCACCACGATAGATTCGGACTTCATCTCTTCCTCCTCCTCTACCTCTTCCTCCTCCTCTTCCTCTTCGCTTTCGTCGTCATCCTGCACCTGCAGAGAGATAGACTGAGGCTTAGGCTTGGGTGGCGGCTGCACTGGCAATGTGACCACCAGCTTATGCGCCTTGCGGTCAAACTTGGCGCGGCCCTTGGCCTCCACTACTGGAAACGGCAGTGCTAGTTCCAATGGTTCATACTCACCTGCAGCCGTCGAGAGTCGCAGAACTCGCTCACTTACGTCCAGGTCCAGACCCTTGGCATTGGACGCCAACGGGAAGGATACTTCTACCACCAGCTCCTTGGGGCGATGGCGGTCTGCGGGTGCGCACTTGCCTGGGTCTGCCTGCATGTGATGCAGCAGCTCGAACTGTCCGCGGTAGATGAGCTGGAACTCCATCTTCTTCTTCCCAGGCTTCTGGAACTCGCTGGACGCTGCCACCGCAATCTTAGAGCTGGACACCTCCTGAATCAGCGGTGCCTTGTTGCCATCGTCTTCCACCGACGAGAGTGTCTCCAGCACCGACTTGTCGTCATTCACGCCCTTCTTGGTAAGTGTCGACATGTTCTCCTTCTCGCCAATGACTGCGATCTTGGGCTCCTTGGCCTTCGTCGTTGGCTTCGAGATCCCAGTGGACTTTGCTTGCGTCGTGGGCTTTGGTACGACGGTCTTTGCTTTTGGCTTGGCTGCTGGTGGAGCTTCCTTGCGCAGACACATGGTGACTGGGTCACCCGACTTGTAGCTCACACCCTTGAGCACATGATACTCACGTGATAGTTGAGCCGTGGGCAATCTCCGGGACTCGCGCAACACGCCTTCCACAGCGTCCAGACACGTCTTGGCCACCATACCACGATAGTCAGCTCGTGCCTTGGCGAACTCAAGTGTGCGAGGATGGAAGCACGCATCGAAAGTTGGCACACTCGCACCGCCCTTGTCCGCTTCCAGACGCTCGGGCCCCAGCGAGTACGGCAGGTTCCAGGAAGTGCCGGCTTTCCCACCAGCCTGTGACGCCGCCACCTGCGTGCTGGACGGTGGCTGTAGCTTGTCACTACTGCAGACGTTCACAAAGACCTTGGTCTTGTCGGCCGACCAGCGCGTCTTGAGCACAAAACCCGGTGTGGGCTTTACCAGCTGCTTGTCCGCGGGCACCTTCTGCTCTTTCTCGAGTTGAGACAGATACTGCTCTGTCTCGGCGCGGTGGCGCGGGTCCGAGATCTCCTGCATGTACTCGTTCAACAGCGACCGGAATTCGGGGTCGCGCATGGCCGACAGGAACTGCTGCTGCTCCTTGGGCGTGACCGTCGTTTTCCCCGCGGCCGGGTCCGTGTCCTTCCGTTGCTGCTGTTGGCGCATCGCCGCCTCGAACAACGCGTTCATCTCCGCCTCGCTCGGAGGTTCGGATGCCTTCCGCGCATTGTTGTCGCCCATATCCGGTGCTTGCGCCGCCCGGGCGCTCTGCGGAGCCGCTACCATCGCTCTGTGACTTGCTGCGCTTGCTGCCTCAGGACTAATGGAGTTCCTGGCGAAGAGATCCGCTCGCGATGAAGGGGCACTTTCGAAGTGTGGGCCACCTAAAGTTCGGGGAGATGGCTCTATTTTCGGATTGGCGACCTGGTAGTCACAGGACGCGAAACGACGCGGACCTCGGTCACACAGCGCAGGCAGCCTGGCGCATGATCGCTTGACGCTCTCTCTCCTCCAGCTCCCGCCAGTGCGATTTCCAACGTGCTTCTTCGCTGGCAACTGGCAGCTACAAGACAAAGCGGCGTGACCTGCTTGGAGATGCACTTGAGACCGCCGCGGTGCGAGCGTGATCGACCCAAGAGTGGTTTCAAAGGCTGCCACATCGTCCCTCAAGACGACGAAACGTCACCGCTGCGTTCTCTTCCCGTCGAGCCGTTCAGCAGCAACGACGAGTTGCAGCATAAAGCCGTGGAGTCCAGAGAAGATAGGCGTGGCGAGCAGCTCGCGTCGCTGCGAGTACTACGCGACCAGCTCTTGAACCAGCTGGAGGAGCTATTAGTG
>JAADYK010000908.1:0-12910 GCA_023338225.1 Halophytophthora batemanensis | reverse complement strand
TTCAGTTGCATATTTACCGCCAAGGTCTCAAGTCTCAAGTCTCCTCTTCCTCCCTCCAAGTCGGGAAGTCAAGTCTTCCTCCGAGCGCAAGCGTGTGAGCCGTGTTTTGGGGACTGTCGTGGACAGCGCCCCATTACAGTATGCAGACATGAAGAACACAATCTACAACAACTTGACAGCGACCAGCATCCGTTGTGGGTGTTCTTCAATGTACACTGGGACATCTTCCAGGAACATTGCGCGGTGTAGTTGCGCAAGGACGTCCCACAGCTTCGAAACAACACAAACAACAAAAGTGAGACCAAGTGGGGCGCATTTAAGAACGTGGTCGAGGAATCATTTACCATCGACACAGTGATATCGATGCAACTCTCGCAGCAGATTTTCTCGGAGGACGAGTGCCTGTTAAAACTCTCCCGCGTCGGGTCACTCATCGTCCCTGCTACAGGCAACCGCGAGCAAACGACGCTGAAAAGATCCTTCATTGATTACGCCTACAAGCTGATCGAGCAGGAGTATCGCTACACCACCCAGGGGAATGCAGACTACAAACCCCACATCACGAGATTAGGAAGGGCAATGTTGACGACAGCGGTGACTCAGCGTGTGCACACACTAGATCTCCGGGTGAGTTTGCATGTTTCGGTACTGCATCGAGCATTCAGTGCTGCGTGTGAAACTCACTTCGACATCTTGTCCAGACCCTGACCTGTATCTTGTCAGGTTTTAGTGCATATTTACAGACATACACACACACTCGCGCCTCTCAGCGTACTCTGATGTAGTTGTGTCGTCATGGGATGCACTACCGACAGTACAGCGACATCGAGACCGTCATCGCACCGACGTCTCAGTTTCTGGAGTGCTGGCAAATCCGAAGCACCATCAATGGCATCTCGGCGAGAGAGGTTACTGCAGGCACCTTTCATATCAAGATAGTAAAGCAACCAACTATGGATATCACTACTATGGGGCCACCAGTCATGTATACACAGTCGCGAGTTTTCGTAAACAAAACTCGCGAGGCAATGTCTGAACAACCTACATCAAGCTTTCGGTTGGCGTACACG
Organism: Halophytophthora batemanensis; assembly: GCA_023338225.1. Lineage (NCBI taxonomy): Eukaryota > Oomycota > Peronosporomycetes > Peronosporales > Peronosporaceae > Halophytophthora > Halophytophthora batemanensis. The sequence continues at coordinate 11,840 of JAADYK010000908.1, read as the reverse complement.
ACGCTCCTCCACCTGTAAGAAGCACATAAACTAGCAGTAAAGGTCAAGCAAAGCAAGCGGCATTGCAAAGTATCGCTGGGAGATGCGGAAGTGCTGTTGGCCCAGGTCTACTCGTACAGGTAAGCAAAGGCGTTTATAGACGATCTAGATCTGCGGGTGGACGGTGACTTAGAAGATCTTAGTATATCCAGCTTCAGCATGGGCGCAGGCGTCCCAAAAACCATTGTGTTTCGACCACTGGACGAAATGAACATGGCCATTTACATACTCAAAGAGAAGTCGGTGTGCACGGAAGCTGTGGCACGATGGATACTACACGGAAAGACCACGCTAGACCAGCTGGAGGCGATGAAGATCGTTGTCGCGATGAAGACAAGATTCTTGGATGCGGAGGAGATCATCAAGTGGGTGCGGTCGGTGCGCTGGGACGAGAGTGCAACCAGAGAGCCATTCGTTGATGCGAGGTGGATCGACATGGTACATTTTCACACTCGGATTAAATTTTCAGATCTGAACTGAAAGTTAGTTTTCATACTCCTCTTTGGCTCCGACGACGTGTGTGTGCGTTTCCTCAGGATGAGCACGACCAGATAGTCTGAAATATGAATTTGTCCACCACCATGATGGGAAGGTGATTTGTGGTTAGATCCAAGCTCTTGTCATGGCGCTTGAATAACTGACTGATTATCACCGCCACGACCGTGGGGATTCTGTTGGTGTGGTGAGTTCACCCTATCACGGTTTCGTTTCGTTCACGAAGAATTAAGGAGGTGGCAAACACATTTAACACGTTCAGCAGCGTCGACTACACTCTGATTGTCGGCTTCATCAATCTCAACAATATCCACTGGGTGTCGTTCCTGGTCAGCAAAACTAACATGGACTGCTAAATGTTCGATCCACTTCAGAGTGACAACACCTACGAGACTAGCGAAAACAGCGTGCAAACAACCGTCGATCCACTTATGGCGGCCAGCGGCCAGCTGAACTACACCAAGATCAGTTGGTGCCAGCAACGAGACCCCAACTCGTGCGGACTAGGGGCGCTGGTGGTGTTGGAGATACTCATGACTGGTGAGACCTGGAGCGACGGTTTATACGACTAAAAGTAGTTCCTACGTCTACACTACTTTTCTCAGATGCGCTCTTTTCCCTTCACACGTAGTCATTGACGACGGCTAGGCACGTCAGCAAGCTATCGCTTCATTTCTACAACTAGTGCACGTTCTTTTTGATTTTGCAGCCCCGATTGTCCTTTCATGAGTGCGCACCGCACTCTTCACGTGTAATGACAGCTGTGGCAAGCAAAACCGGTCTCTAATGCATAGTCTTTCCTCACTGGGTCTACATGCTGTTCATTCTCCCACATTCTCCTTCGCAAATGGCTGTATACACGTTGAAATGGCGCTTTATTGAAGCTACACCGAAGGTCCTGGTTGTGTATCGAATCACCTGATGATTGCTTGCTTGCCCAAACGCTAAGTGTCTGAATTGTCTTAATGTAAAATAGGGCTTTGCCCGCCCAAGTACTTTTCAATGTCTCACTTTTTCGTAACGTATTGGCGTTTACTTCAGCAGGAAAGTAAATAACAGAGTCAATCAATCTCGAAGATGGCTGATTTCCGATCAGAACCAGTGGTTTTCACGAGTAGCGTACTACGGGAAATAGTAGATCAATAGTGCCCCACTCAACTTTCAGTAGTAGTAACAAGAGCCCTGCCTTTGACCTGCGACAACATATCCACAAATTGCAATAGTGCATCATCCAGTAAAATGCATTCAGCAAATTCCGCCCCAAGAATTTTGTGTGAATGTTGTATTTATTTTCGTTCGAACCTGCATAATTTGATACAGTGTCGGTTGATTTTTTTGTATGACCCCAGTTTTGACTCGAGATTTTGCTGCTACTCCACTTTCTTTTGGGCGAATCACAGTCCTTCTCTTCGTCAAACACCAATGATAGTGATGTCGAACTGCAAGTTACTGATATAGGTGGTGCACGAAGGATCTTTGGTGTTTAACAAGAAAGACTGACTGTTGAACAAGGCTGACTGTTTAACAAGCTCCAGGGCACTTTGATTGTCCTTGCAAGCCCCTTCTTGCGGTGGTGGCGCACGAACAACGTCCGCGGAAAGAGCTGCTTTGCTCGGGCTCCTCATTGCTCTGCCACGCGCTGTTGAGCGACGACACAAGGTGGCCCAGCCCAGCAAGCATAAACACCAGGCGCGACGCGAAGCTACGTCCAGAAAACGAGCTCCCAGCCACAAAACCAGCATAAACTTCCGGTGTTTCCATCTGACTTGGCATCAACATTTGATGGATGGCGCTGGCTCCCGCTGCCGAAGCGCTGCACGATTGGTGGAAAGCAATGTCAGCAACCGGCTGACCATAAACACCACTTGCGACGAGTTCGCCAGCAAGCCCCATGACGCAATAGTACTCGTTCTCCATTCCTGAAGCAAGCCCCGCCTCTCGCTGAACGGAGTCTCCTGATCCGAGCTCACTTCGCATTCGTGTCTTCAGCGCTCAAGCCCTCCAGCCCTCCAGCCACCTTCTCACTCCTCCTGCACCATGAAGACCTGCGCCTTCCTCATCGGACTGTCTGCCACCATGGCGGCGATCAGCTCCGCCTCGCTCGTGGTGGACACAGCACCCGAAGAGCTGCGTCCGTACGTTCTCCCCAAGAACATGGGCGAGGCAGTGAAGATCGGCGACCAGATCTACCGCTTCTCCGTGACGGGTCCGTCTTCGGGTGGTGCCTTCTCGCTGCTGCAGACCAATGCCCCACAGTCGGACAGCCTGGGCGTGCTGCCGCACATCCACCTGACGCACTACGAGAACTTCTATTGCTCGCGCGGCCGCTTCCAGCTCTGGGCGCAGTCCAACGACTCCACCACGTCGGAGGAGTACACGCGTGTGCTCACGCAGGGCGACTACGGTGCCGTGCCGCACAACACGTACCACACGTTCCAGGTCATGGACCCGGACACGCAGATGACGGGTGTGATCCAACCAGGCGGGTTCGAGAAGCTCTTCGTAGCACTGCGTGACTCGTACTATAACTCGAGCACGCTGGCGTCCTTCGTGCCGTCTCATACCGAGACGTCGGCTGGCACGGACGCTGACACCATTTCCGCGCTGGAGGCCTACGACGTGTACGCGGAACTGACGTGGGAGACGCGTCGCGACGCCGTGAACGGTACGGCTGGTAGCGGCAACTGGCACAACGGTTCCAACGAGCTGGCGGAGGATGGCCACACGCCCTTCTTTGTGGCCAAGAACTACGCGCAGAAGTACCTCAACTACGAGAACGGGTACAAGGTGCTGGCGCCCGTGCAGAAGGGTCCGCAGAGCGGCGGTAACTTCACCATGGGCACCATCACCATGTCGGCCAAGGCCGGCAACGAGACAGCAAACACCATCTCGGCCAAGCAGCCGTTGGCCTTCCAGCTCGAGGAGGGCCAGTTGTCCGTGGAGGTGGGTGACGAAGCCGCCATGCTCATCCAGGGCGACGTGCTCTTTGTGCCGGCCAACACGACCTTCTCCTACTTCGCCACGGTGCCTGTCACCAAGTTTCTGTACGTGAGCGCCGGGACCGACGGCTTCGATTACGACCTGTTGCAGAACAGCGTCGAATGGGACTACGCTGTCTACCCCACGTACGAGGGCTACACGGCCTAGGCAAGTAGGTCGAAGTCAATCCACCAAGGCTGAATTCTGGCCTGAAACAGCAACAAACACCACAACAACTAAGAACTGAACTGAGCCGCTGCGCTCGCCTGGATCTCCGCGATAGCGTCAACTAAAAATGGACTCACTTGGCTGATTCGACTCACCCTTGCTGCGAGGCCACTGCAGGAGCGTTTTGCAACGTACACGTGCACGTTCCCACTGCTGTGGTGAAACCTCGGCTGAGATAGAGCAGTCTCACTGCAGTATGATAGGACAGAAGTGTGAAGGAGGCATAGCAGGCTGGTGTGTGCACTGTGCACAGCGGCAGGGGCAGCACTCGACGTTTGCCGTGTTCAGGCTCGGTCGCCCCATCGTCGGTTGGCTCAACCCGCCGTGTACCCATGTGTTTTTCTGAATCTCAGTCAAAAGGACGCCACTAAATCTGTGTGAGCGAAGGAAATCAGGGATAAACACGTGGGTAGTATCCTTTTCACCCGGTTTGTCTTTCGACCTGGGCGTTAGACACTTGCCTCTGCCTGGCTTCTGGGAAAGCAAGACCAGTCCAAGATTCCCAACGTGCGTGCTCACAGGGAACGAAAGCATGGCGGAGACAACGATGAAGCTGCCTGTGGCGCCCCCGCTCGCCTCCGCCGCGACCGAGAAGGCTGCACTGGTGCGGAAGTTGGCGGTGCAGTTTGTGTTCCTGGCCACGGGGGTGTTCTCCACTTGCGTGGCGCAGTTCGTCTTCTACCAGGGCGCGGGCGACCAGAAGGCTATGCTCTTGCCGCTCTGCAACTATTTGGGCATGATGCTGGTGGGACTACTACCAGCCATGGGCGGTGACAGCCACAGCGGCGCAGACAAACAAGTCACACAGAGCGATCAGACCGCGGACAAGCCTTCTGCGCCAGTTGTGAACGTTCCACGCGCGCCGGAAGAAGAAGTGGAGCCCACTATGCCGCTCCTGGCCGAGTCAATGGAGCTTACGAGACGACCAACGGGTACGACGGACGTGGAGAATCAGACGGAGGACGCACCAGCAAACGTAGACGCCAGCGACGAGCTTAAGAAGGTATCAGCTGTGGCGCTTCCGGCCATGCCGTCGTCCTTCTCCACGGTGCAGCTATGTGTGGGCGTGTCAGTACTGCTGGATTTTGCCGGCTGCATCTTCTCCAATCTGGGGCTTTCCATGGCGGGCAGTGGCCTCTTCCAGGTGGTCTACTCGTCTGTCATTTGCTGGTCAGCGCTCATGTCGCGCTTCATCCTCAAGAAGGTCGTCTCCAAGGTGCGCTCCTCAGCTCTCTTTTCGTTCACCTGGCTTCACTATGATGCACTGCTCACCCCATTGCTGGCATCTACAGGAAGAATGGATCGGCATTGCCCTCGTGACGTTCGGTCTCGCTTTTAGTGCGCTTGGCGAGTCCAGCAGCGGCCGTAAGTGTGCTTGATTACTCTGTAGCGAAACCAGCACATCACTAACGCCACCTTCCTTGTCTATTGGATTGCTGCAGGCAACAACACACTAGTGCTCATGGGCTGCTTCAACACCCTAGTGGGGGCAGCCTTCTATGGTGGCAACTACGTCACGGGCGAGTACACGCTCAAGCTCAAGGAGCGACCGCAGCCCAAGGAACTCTGCCTCAAGATCGGCACGGCTTGTGTGGGCATCATCGCCGTCTACCAGAGTCTCTTCGTGCTGCCACACTGGGATGCACTGGTCACAGCACCTATCAGTGAAGCTCAAGGCAACGCGTCATACATCCTGGCGGCGCTGGTGGCCTATACACTATCGCAGCTGGCGCACGGCCTCACGTACTTCGTGATGCTGCGCTCGAGCGGCGCTGTGACCACGGGCATCATGCAGAGTCTGCGTGCCGTGTGCGTCTTTGGTCTCAGCTCCATGCTCTACTGCAGCCAGCAGGAGTCGCAGTGCTTCGATACCAAGCGCGGCGTGGCCACGCTCATCGTCGTGAGCGGCGTCATGTTCTACTCGTGGGCCAAGAGCCAAGCTAAGCTGTCCTCGAGTGTCACTTTGCCACAGGTGGCGGCGCTACGTCGACCAAAGAAGAAGGACGCCACACACAAGACGCTTGCCGGCAAGAACTACGTCGTGTAGGATCTATAACCAACTCTCATTCGCTCGACGCATGTCCTCCCACAGCTCCCCACGTCGTGTTTGCTGTATCATAGATACCGTTTGTTAGACCTGCTCAGGGTCTCAGTCCGCCAGCAGATCCTCCGTGAGGGACTGCAGCTTTTGCAGTCGGAGGTTCATGGCTTCAGGCGACAAGTGCGAAGGATTGACAACTATCGGCTTGGGCTGTACTGGCTGGTCGTGAACAGCTGGCGTCGCGATCTCGTCCAAGCTCATCCGCATCCCTGGAGCTTCCTCGCACTCATACGCACGTCGTCTGCCTTCTGTTGTAGACATGACTACAGTCTGACACGCCACTGTACGTCGCTCCAATGGCGCTTCTCCCCTTTCTGTCTGCGTTGCGATGTTCTCTGTAGGCGGCGTCACAACCTGTTGGGCTAGCTTGCGCTCCTGCTCTCTTAGGGAGCTCAAGAGGGAGTTCCGCTCTCGCCGCAGCTTGGTCAGCTCTGTGTCTCGACGTCGAACTTTGTCTTCAAGACTTGCGACGCGCTCCGACTCGTGAGCCAGCAGTGTCTCCTTCTGTCTGGCCAGCTCACGCTCCAGCTGTCGTACGTGCGTTTGCTGCTTGGCGTGATCCGTTTTCAATAACGTGTGGGCCAGTCGCATATCCTGCAGCTCAGTCTGCCACAGTTCCTGCTCGCGACGCACGCGGTCGTCAGCTTCAGTCGCCAGCTTGTGCTCGCGTTGGGAAGCCTCCTGCTGCGCTGTCGTGAGCTCTTCACGTAGACGTCGCACGTCAATCTGCGCTTCGTCTCGGGCTTTCTCGGCTTCTTCGCATCGATGCTGCATGGCCAGCAGTGACGCGTCACGCTCGTCCAGTGTGCGTTGCAACAGGTCTTTTTGACGCACAAGTTCGTCCGTTTTAGCCTCCCACTCGCGTCGGACGTCCAATACTCGATCACGGAGTTCATGGGCGTCTTGCAGTACACGACGACGTAGTTCATCGCGGTCGGAGCGGAGCGTCAGCACTTGTTGCACGAGTTCAGCAGCGCTCAGTGCCTGGAGCTTCCGACGCTCTTGGCGGCTCTTACCTGGTTCACATCCCCCTTCTTGCGATTGTTCAGGTTCCTTACCATCACTTTCAGCCGAAATCAATGACCAAGTGGGCACAGTCTCGTCCCCAACAGCCGAACAAAGCGTACAACCAGTGATTGGCATCTCCGGTGAAGCTTCGTCGTCCTCTAGAGACAGAGACACGGAGCTCTCGGGGATGAAGAAGAGCAGGAACTCGCCCCAGGTGAGTGTGGCTCTTCCTCCTCCGCCCAGCGAGAGCCTGTGGACTGCGGTTTCCACGTGCGTCACCAGCTTCGCCAGTTTCTTGGGCCCACCCACAGCACGCAGAACGCCAGAATCTCCAAGTCTTAGCGCCTGTAACAACGCTGACGTCCTCACCAGTCCCGTATTATACGCATCCAGCCGATGGAAGAGCGCTCGCAACGCCGTCTCCGTCGCTGGTCGCAGTACTTTCCCGTCCGTGGCTGGCTGTGACGTCTTTCCGGCATCTGTGGACTTCTCCTGGACTTCTCCAGTCTGTACACGATGCTTTTGCTGAAGTTGGTGTGCCCACATTCGTCTCTCTGCTTCCATGGCAGCCTCACTGTTGCGAACACGTGCCTCGCGGTGCGTCACAAGCGTCGCCGCCGTCTCCACACGCTCCTTGGCGCACAGCAGACGGCTCTCCATTGCAGCCAGTCGAGCAGCCCCGCCGCGTAATTGCTCCGCTTTCTCGCGCATGACACCGCCCGTGAACACCACGACGCCTTTAGCCAGACGCTGGAGCTTCTCGCGTTCGATCGCCACTGATCTCACGGCCTGAAGAGCTTTTGCATCTGCCCGAGAACGCTTCTCCACCTCTTGACGAGCAGCTACAGCCTCCAAATCGCGTTGCGCTTCCAGATCCACCGCACGCTGACGCCATAGTTCGCTTTGCTCTTTGCAACGTGCGATCACCTCCTCCATTTGCGTTTGCTGCCGTCGGATTTCCTCTCTGCGTCGCTCATCCACCAGCTCCGTAGACCGCATTTGAACCATCAGCATGACGCATTTCTCCCTCCAAACAGCTAGAAGACGCGTATATACCGTCGCGGCGGTCTCTGCAGTGATAGCGGCTTTCTTGCTGTCGTTCGGAGCAGTCAAACTCAACTCTGAGTTGCTAGAAGTTCCAACTGCAGTATTGGCTCCGAACCGAGTCAGAGCGTGCTGTATCGTGTCGTCTTGAAGCTTCAAGATGGCTTCCAGTGCCGCTACGCGGTTCTTTAGCAGTGTCTCTCGAGTCTCCGCAGCTGTTCGATTGCCTGGCGATTCGATTCGTACTGCTGGACGCTTCAGCACGCCACTACCAGGGTGTCCACCGTCGTCTTCCCACTGCGTCATGGCTTCAACTTGCTCATTCGCAGCGGACACACGCCGACACGACGTGTTCAAAGGCGATTGCGCATTGCCTGCCGTCTCTTGTCTGTTACTCGATTGACTCTGGAGACTCGCAGGGGTTAAAAGCCGCGTAGGTGACGGATGCGATGACGAACCCAGTTGGTCACTATGACATGAACTGACGTCCACATCTGAGCCAGTGGACAGCACCACGTGCGTCTTGAGCTGCAGCTTGGCGTAGAGTCTCTCGGCCGCTGTGAACTCCTGACCGTCTAGCGATTGCAGCTGCGGTAGCATGGCCAGCACCTCACGTCGATAGCCGGAAGATGAAGTCGATACAAGCGGATTCCCGTCCAGTTGGAGATGACGGAGCCGGGTCAGCGACTGCAGGAAGCGCAACTCGCTGACCAGCGCCACACGATTGGCACCGGCGTCCAGAGATTGCAACAGTGTGCAGTGCACCAGTGCGCGTAGGGACTCGAGCTTGTTGCCGCGCACACGCAGCAGTGTGAGGCGAGGCAGCCAGAGCCCCAAGTCATCGGGTAGCGTCGCCAGCCCGTTGTTGCTCAGGTCGAGCTGCGCCAGCGAGTGCGGCAGCCACTGCAGGTGGCGCACATCGCGCAGCGCATTGCGCGCCAGGTTCAGGCTCTGTAACGCCGGGAAGTCGGCCGCGATCTGCTCCGCCAGCTCGCGCGTGAGCGTCTGCAGCGGCATGGTCGTCCTTGGGCGTTCAAGGGTATCGCTCTTCTTGTAATGCTCATATCGGCTGCCCAATCATTCTGCGGGATTGCGACTTATGAGACCCCACCCTCACCGAGATGTATGCCGGGTTATTGAGTATAATAGGCTAGAATGGGTTTGCAAACTGCAGTCCTCCGAGCCTCCCCACCATGTCGAAGGGCGAGCGTTGTCGAAGCGCGACAGATTCGTGATTGCCGAGCTCCGCGATCAATCATCGCGCGCGCTCTTCCGAGTTCTGGTTGAGATCTGCCTCGAAGTCCCGATCACGCAGCACGTTTCCGAGGCACTTGAGCATTTCGATGAACGTCATGGCGGGCACCACGGAGATAAGCGTGGTGCTCTGAGCTTCCGCCTCCGCCACTTTATACTCGTGGTACGCACACGTTGCAGCAAGCTCGCACGCACAATCGAGGACAGAAGAAGTGACTCCAGTGCAGGTGTGGTGTCCCCTGACACTCGAATGCGAGACGAAGCTCAGGAAGGAAGGCGTCCAGCTCAAAGTCGCTCTTCAGCACGTCGCGCGTAGGCTTGGAGAGCTTCTCGAAGTACATGAACAGCAGAAACACTATCACACTAGCACACCATCACGACACCGCCGTTCAAGCAGGACCAGCCAAACCTGTCCACGTCGTAGTCACAAAGCAGTCTGTGGGTCACCCTCTCGTATTCACCACCAAGCATTGCCTCCGCGAGGAAACGCATCTGAGCCTCGCTGATTGACGCGGTCCCGTGGCACTTCTGAGAGAAGCTGCTTCCATTGAGAACACTGTTGAGCGTCAGCAGAACTCGGCGGCGGCGGCGGTGGTGGCGGTGACCTCATGCCGCCGACAGCGAGCGGAGCGCGGCGCGACGGCGCGGCTCCAAGGGCTGGCCGCCCATGTCGGTCTCCGCGCCCGGGGACAAGTGCACGACCCGCGATGACGCCGCACGCGCCTCCAGCCCAGGTGCCGAGGAGATGACGCCGAGCGCGGGTGCGCGCGCGATGGGTACGCCGCCGCCGCCGCCGCCGCCGCGCGAAGGAGATCTGTACGCGAGCAGCACGAGCCCCAACAGCGGCGAGGACCAGCCACCGGAGCCCGCTCTGGCCTCCCGACTGCAGGCACAGGCACCGGCACCAGCGCCTCGGGACTGAGCTCCATGTGGCTGAACTGGGAGAACCCGCGCGCCGTGATGGAGCTCTGCACCGAGTCCGAGAGCAGCTCGGCGCTCGAGATGCGGCGCCAGAAGAACCGCGAGTCCATGCGTCGCTCGCGTCAGCGCTCGCGCGACCAGTTCCAGAACCTGCGCGACGTGGTGGCGCAGCTGGAGAAGTAGTACACGGCGCTGTGCCTCAAGTCGGAGCCTCTGGACGCGCGAGCTGCGAGCGACCGGGACCGCCACTACGCCGACGCCGTGGAGCTGGCCAAACGCCTGGGCGCCGAGAACCTCTATCTGAAGGCGCCCATCCAGTCGCAAGCGTCCTGGAAGCTGGAGCTGCACCGCGTCATGGAGACGACAGTGGTGCTGGGCGAGTTCACGGCTTCGGCTTCGGCCTCCACGCCGCCGTCGCCTTTCCCGTTCAAACTGGAGATCATGAACGAGCAGGAGGCTGCCTCCATCTACGGCTTCCACCCTGTTCTCACAAGGCACGACGTCAAAGACCTCATCCTGGACAACGCGCACACCGTCAAGTGCGTCCGGAAGATGCTACTGGGTGGTACGACTCGCGGTAGCAAGGATAGCGAGGACCCCAACGTTGGAGACAACAACAGTGACAGCGACGACTTTGGCGTGGAGCCGAATCTGAACCAGGACGAGGTACGAGGGCCCGTCGCACGCTCGGAGCTCTTTGGCTGGACATGCGGCGTCGCGTCCGTGGCAACGAGATGGAGTTCGTGTTTACCAAGCAGTTCCACGGCATCTCCGTGTCCGAGGTCATGCAGAAAGCTTGGGTGAACAGCATGCACCTGGCGGGCACGCAGATGGCCAAGTACGACGTCAAGCGGCTGGATATCCTGCAGGAGGTGAGTCCGAACGCGTACGTCCTGGGTCGCGACGTGCGCTCGCCTGACGAAGACCCCGTCTTCCGCACCACCTTACTGCGCTATCGCATGGAGACAACCGGGGAGGTAGCCACCGACAGTTCCTGGCTGCTGGACGGCGAGCAGCAGCAGTCGACGCTTCGTGCCAGTGGCTTTGTGATCGGCACTCAAAGTATCAACCCCAGCAGCAACTCGGGCGCCAAACTGCTGCCGGAGAACTTGGGCATCGAGCCCACGGCGCGACTGGTGTGGGCCGAGCTGGCACACACGTTCGAGTTCTTGACGGTGGTGGACCGCGTCTCGGGCGAAGAGCAGTATGCGCAGATCCGGTGGCCGGGCAAAACCAACTACGACACGCTGTTCGACGCCCGATGCAACGCTGCAGACACGGTGAGCACACTGCTGCGCTGGGAGCTGGACACCATTGCGTCGGCCGTGCAGTTGATCGCCAGTTCCTCGAACGACGGCAACAAGAACCAGCGCGAAGAGGAGAACGTCGTGACTGCAACGGCATCCACGGCAGACTTAGTCCAGTAATGATAGTCAGTGCCTAGGCGGCTTGGCGGCAAGAAGGCAGGCTGGTCTCTCTGCGGAGGATTGAGGTGTGGTCGTCTCGGTGACTCCTTTCACCGCCTCCAGGAGCAGAGAGCGCTGGGCCGCTCGGGGTGGAAGTGGGTACTTCAACCACGCTCATTTTGGCTTTATATCTATAAAACGTCGGTGTTGTCCGTGTTGACGTGCATGATCTCTTGCCTGGAAGCGTTCATGCCTGTCATCGAGCGCATTGCTTACGGCGAATGCCTTCTCGTCGGAAAGCGCGCAGTGCTCGCCCCGAGGTTCCGGAGCTCCTCGCGACCATCGGAGCGCCCTTTGCGGTGAAC
>JAADYK010000907.1:0-12914 GCA_023338225.1 Halophytophthora batemanensis | reverse complement strand
GGAGGTCCCCTGGCCGATGCCTCTTGCACCTCACCCGCGAGGACGAGAGGACCGTCCTCTCAGTTGCCGGCCCAGCCGCTGCGTCTTTAGCCGCGGCTCGTGTGTGCGGGTCAGATCCTGAAGACTGTCACCCCACTACACATTGTCCTGCTCCTTGCTTGCCAGGCAGCAGATCGTTGACCATGGAGAGGTCTCAGCAATAGTGTTTCTGTATGCTTGGCTGAAAAGAAACTCCAGGCGATCCTGTGCGCATCTTTCATTAGACGAAAATAACGACAGTGTCTCTCATTGGTTGAAGCTCTGGACCCATCTGACAAAATGCCTGATACAAATTTGAGGGACGCCAGCAAGCAAGCAAGTCAGGCGCAAGGCGCCCGTACTATGCGCGCCATTTACTTCATGATTGGCTAGAATATACCATCCAACTTCTATTCGATCGAGTGATTGGCCAAAGCACTGTTGTCGTGGCGCGTCATTCGTCATCCTGCAGCGCAATGGTGAAACGACAACCGAAATACCTCTCTCTTCTCCGCACATCCGAAGCAGGAAGACTTCCTCGTGGCGCGCTCGCTACAGACGCCCAGCACACGCCACACGCGGTGCTCTCCCCAGCCACGTGCATTGGCGACTGTTCCATCACTGAGCTGCTCGCTGCGCAGTGTTTGGACTCTTCAGACTGCTCATGCGCTTCATCGATGGCGCCGCGGCGGGATCTCAAGCAAATGCGACAGACTCCGGAGCTTCTGGTGGCACTGCCGCTCACTGGAGCGACGCTAGCACCAAGGTGTCGGCATTAACGCACGCGCTGAATGCTGGCCGAGTGGATGTCGCAGTGCATTGGCTACAACTTCTGCTGCTCGCCGGGAGCGAGAAGACAGAGGCATCTTCCGACTTGAATCCCAGTTCGCACAAGAAGAGACAGAAGCGCGTGAGGCTGCGTCGGTTGCACACCTTACAACAAGCTGTTGCGCAGATGCTGTCAGTGGTGGCTGCCAGGGGTGTGGACGAAGATGACACCGGCGAAGCTGGGGACAGTGGAGTGGGCGACGAAGGTCTGCTGGTTCTGCGTCCCGGTCTGGCTCTGCGAACTGACAGATCTTCGTGCGAGTTGTCGTACGCACAGTTGCAGATGTTCGCGTTGCAGCAGTTGCATCCGGAAGGCACGACTTATAATGTGGTGCGCGCGTTGCGATTCTCTACTCAGCTCAAGCTCCCAGCACTTCAAAGGACGTGCGACGCGCTCCTGGCAAAGCACGAGGCGCTACGCACGTGTTTCAGCGCAGATGCAAGCGCGAGCGGTCAGCCGCGGCAAATTGTGCGCTCGTTATCGCACTTTCAGTCCCAGGAGATCCTTCGAGTGGAATCTTGCGACCTGCTACTATCAGAAAGACAGCAGCAGGAGGGGGACAAAGTGGCTTCAAAGGAGACTCAACTTCTCACATTCATCGCCAAGCTGACAGCGAAGCCGTTCGACCTGGCACATGAAGCACCAATTCGAGTCTACGCAGTAGTTTCGCCGGAGGAAGAGCAGTCAAGGTCGACGTCCTGGGTCCTGGTTGTCGTGATGCATCACATCGTGACGGATGCCGCGTCCAGCCAGCTCTTCTGGCGAGATTTCCACGACTTCTACGCGCGGTTTTCCCGACCAGAAACGACCCAAGCCAGTGCATTGCAAGTAATAAAGCAACTGGAAGTCGAGGGTTCGAGAGCTACTCGCATCACGTACCGAGACTTTGCGTGTTGGCAACGAGCGCGACTTCGCTCCGGATTGTTGGCGCCGTCCTTGCAGTACTGGGCCCACCAACTGAGTGCAAGCGGTGTTCCACCGCTGCTAGAGCTGCCGTTGGACCGCGAGAGATCACACATTCGCGTTGGAGAAGGCACCAAGATCCCCATAACTATGGGTGAACCCGTTCTAGAGGGTGATATCGTCACGTTCCGCTCATCGGTAGATCTACAGCAGGCGTTCTCGAGTTTGTGTCGTGCTCAAGGAGCCAGTGTCTTCATGGGCCTCTTGGCCGTCTTCTACCAGCTCGTGGCACGACTCTCTGGCCAGCGAGGCTTCGTCATTGGTGCTCCAGCCTCTGGTCGCGGACATTCTGAACTTCAGGATGTTATGGGCTATTTTGTGAACACTCTGCCACTGCGTCTTGGGATGGACGAGAACGACGGCAGCTTCGAGGACTTCTTGGCTTCAGTGCGTGAGGTGGTATTGGACGCCTACAAACACATGGAGGTGCCCTTCCACAAGATCCTGGAGCACTTACGAGCTAGTGGGCAAGGAGAAGAAGTCCATGGCGAGGAGGAGCGACGTTGGCAGCATCCACTCTTCCAGGTCATGTTTTCCTGGGAGCAGAGCGACCAAGGGGACGAGAGCAAGGGCTACGAAGAGCTATCACTTCAGCGATCATCGGCCAAGTTTGACCTCATGCTGTCCATGAAATATCGCACAACGGACACCGGTGAGCGCGTCTTCGAAGGCGAGATGGAGTTCCCGACCGCGTACTTTGAACGGTCAACAATTCAGCGTTTCTCCGATTACTATTTGGAGCTTCTGGCGCAAGTGACACGTTCTCCTAGTTCACCGCTTCGTTCGTCGGCTGTTAGTATGCTTCCCGATCCTGAAAAACGGCAGCTTGTGTGCGACTGGGGCTTTCCTGATCCTGAAACTCCTTCCGTGGAGTCATTGCAGCCCACGTCGGAGTTTATTGATGACTGTCTGCACCGTCAAGTACACGAGAATGCACTGAGCACGGCGCTGCACTTCGAAGGCACACGATGGAGCTATCGTGAGCTCTGGGACTACAGTGGACGTGTCATGCGAGCTTTGAACGAGATTCGGACCTCAGTGGCAGGTGTTGAAGATCTACACGTCGGGCTGTTGATGGATCGCGGCTTGGAGAACGTGGCGGCTATGGTCGGTGCACTCCGGAGTCGCGCTGCCTTCGTGCCACTCGACACAGAGTTCCCGCTTGAGCGACTGCGATACATGGCACGCGACAGTGGACTTCATGTGATCATCACACAGCAGCAACATGCCGCCACCGCCGCTGACCTGGTAGCTTCTATGTCGTCTTCACCGACGAATAACTCGCTTTGTGGTATCAATGCGTCCGTGGTGATGGCCCGTGTTCTGCTTTACGACGAACTCGAACCAGCCATCACCACCCAGAAGACTGAGCAGAACACTCGGCACCAGGCCCTCAGCAACACAAGCGCTGCCGAGACTGCCGCGTACATCCTCTACACGTCTGGGGTACGTTCTTCCAGCTCTTTCCACCCTGTTATGCTTCTCTAGTGATCTCTAACAGTTCATGTGCTTGTATGCAGTCCACTGGCAACCCCAAGGGTGTCGTGGTTTCCCATGCAGCACTGCTTACGACGCTGCGTTGGACCGTGCGGCAGTACGTCGTGACACCGCGCGATGTGTTTCTGCAGAGCACTTCTACCACACTGGATGGGTCACTATCGCAGCTCTTTTCGCCACTGCTGGTCGGTGCCAGTGCTCGGATCACGCGTCCACACGGCCTTCACGACCTGCAGTACATCCATGACATACTACTGGATGCTGATGCGCCGATCTCCTTCTGCGTCTTCGTGCCGTCGTACTTCTCGCTACTCGTGGATTTCTTCTGTGACCACGGCGATGTGTTTCCACACTCGGTGCGTCACGCCGTGCTCGTTGGCGAGGCTTTCCCCATAGAGCTCGCGCACCAATTCTACCTGAAACAGCCAGACGCCAAAACGTGCTTGGTGAACGAGTATGGCCCCACGGAGGCGTCAATCACCTCCACTTTCTATCTGCTGCCTCGGGAATTGGCGCTCAGAAGTCTATCGTCGGATTCCAACAGCACTCTCGCCGGTTTGCAGAGTGTCCCGATCGGCAGACCTATAGATGACCACCCAGTTCTCGTCCTGGACGCCGACAAACGACTCGTGCCTGTGAATGTTCCTGGAGAACTGTACATTGGCGGCAAAGGCGTCGCCCAGGGCTATTGGCAGCGTCCAGACCTCACGACCAAGAGTTTCATCCCACATCAAACGCTTCTTGAAGTTTCGACGCTATTCCAGTCTTCTAACAGCAAGTTGAGGTGGTACAAGACTGGAGACCTGGTCAAGTGGCTGCCGGGCGGGGAACTGGTCTTCCTTGGTCGCACAGACGCACAGGTGAAGCGTCATGGAATGCGCATTGAGCTGCAAGAAATACGGAACGTTCTGCTACGTCACCCACTTGTCAAGGCTGCTGAAGTGCTGCTATTATCCAAGCAGCCAAAGCCTCGCGGCAACAAGCATCGCCTTGGAGCTTCTTCGGCGCTTGTGGGCTTCGTCATGCTCGCAGACAGCACCATCTTATCAGGAAGAGGAGATTCTACCCTGGACAAGCTTCGCGTGCATCTTCGCGAGCAATTGCCAGTACACATGGTGCCCCAGGAGCTCCGCATCGTCGATAATTGGCCTCGAACCCCCAACGGAAAAGTGGATCTGCGAGCACTGGCCACCTCTGCCAGTGTGGCTGCTACCAGTTCGCGATCTTCTTCGGGGCCAAGTGGCACTGCTATCGTCACGGTGCAGCTGGCGACAGACATCTTGCGTCAAGTATGGACAGAAGCCCTCGGCCTGGAGATGCTCTTGGAAGATGAGGGAGAAGACGCGGAGCAAAGCGAAGATCGACTCATGTCGCGGTCTTTCTTCGAACTAGGCGGCGACTCGCTAGCAGCCATTCGTGCCATGGCGCTTGCACAAGCTCGCGGACTCCCACTAGCACTGGATCAGTTCTTCAGGAGCTCGTCCTTGCCCGAGATGGCACGAACTGCCGCTTCTTCCACGCTCGACCTGCGTGTGTGGGGATCCCAAGCCCTCGTGCCTCTCAATTGGTCCAAGACGACGAGTTCTTCGTCAACTTTGACATTGTTCCTGTTCCATGACGCCGACGGGACAGTCTGGAAACTATTGGAGCTCGCGAGACGACTGCCATTCTCGGTGATTGGTATCCAGGCCACTGAATCCGCCACTCGAGGTGGCAGTTCAAACGGTTTGAACAGTGCTGAAGAGGAGGTTTCAAGTGTGGAAGGTCTGGCATTGATATACTGGCGCGCGATCCAAGAGAAGCAGAGTACGGGGCCGTATGCTTTGGGTGGCTTCTCCTTTGGCTGTCGTGTTGCACACGAAGTGGCTCGGCTTGCAGTGAGTGAGGGGCAGGAACTGCTACCACTGACGCTGTTGGACGGCCTGCCCTTTGACTTCCCAACGCGTCCGGGCGAGAACGACGCGGGCACGACAAGAAAACGCGAGGAAGAACGTCGCAAAGTCGACGAGTACGCTACCGAGACATTCGACAGCCACGACGACCCACTCATGAAGCAACTGGGACGGAACTACCGCATTCATTGCGCCATGGAGGAGGACTACTGTCCATACAAAGCCCCTGAAGCGACAGAGAGCTCGAACTTTGAGTCAATTTGGCTGCGTGCAGAGTTGTACAAGACATCCCGCTGGCATACGAACGCTGCAAAGTACCGAGAACTTGGCGTGGACATCGCTACTGTGGCCGTCGTTCCCAACTGCACCCACTTGACGATGTTGAGCCACCCGAGCGTCGAGTTGGTGGCTCGTAAAATCCGCGAGAGCTTCGCCACACGTGTCTCCAGTGCCACGATTTCCCCTTAGAGCAGGAAGCACAATGCACAAGCGTCGAGGTGCCTGGCCAGCATGAACACATAAAGAGGGATTACAGCTACACAGTGTTCGATTCGGCAGCTTCGTTGCCTACAAGTCATAGTCAAACGTTGAGCCTTAGAGCTTGGACTTCGGCATGCGCGACTTCTTCTCCATCTTCTTGGAAAAGGCTTCCAGCGTCTCGCGCGGCATGACCGGCGGCTTGTACAGGCAGTGACCGCCATCCACACGCCAGACATCCCCCGAGACGAAGGAAGCGGCAGGCGAAATCACGAACAGCACCGCCGCCGCCACGTCCGTCTTGGTTCCCGAGCGACCCACAGGCACCTCCTTGCTCCAGTCCATCTTGGGGACGAGCTTGGTCAACCCAGGGGTGTCGCGAATCGGACCTGGCGCAATGGCAATGACGCGGATGCCGAACTGGCCCCACTCCAGCGCCAGAGACCGCGTGATGCTGTCCACGGCCGACTTGGCAGCGCAAGCGTGCGCCTGGTACCAGAAGGTGGGCTCCTGCAACGTGGCCGAGAGGTTCACGATACAACCGTCGTCACTGGCACGGAGGTGTTCGAAGGCGGCGCGACACATCGTGAAGCAGCCCACGGCGTCAATGTCAATGACCGTACGGAAGGCATTGGGGCTCATCTTGTCCGAGAGCGCCACGAAGTTGCCCGCCGCCGCGTTCACCAGCACGTCCAGCTTGCCGAAGCGCTCCACGGTCTTGGCCACCACTTCAGCCGCCTTGGCCGCGTCGCGCACGTCGCCAGGCACGTACATGCCCGACTTCTCCAGTCCCTTGGCGCGCAGCAGCTCCATAGTGCTCTGCAGCGCCCACTCGCGACGTCCCATAATGCACACCTTGGCGCCGTATTCGGCCAGCTTGACGGTGATCTCCTGTCCGATGCCCGAGCCGCCGCCCGTCACCAGCACAACGCGGCCAGCCACCACGTCCGGACGGAACACGCGTGCGATAGCGGCGGCGTCCATGGGGGAGTACAGGTGGAGATACAGACGGAGAGAGGCTTGAGCGTCACGGGATCAATTGGGATGTGGCGCTGCGGCCAGCGCCGCGGCGAAGGAAGGCTTTGCCCAGCTTGCAACGCGACGACATGGCTCAAGTGACGAAGATGTTCGTGCCCAGCGATTCCCTCCTGGAGGGAAATGGCTAGGTCTAACCATTCTTATTCAGAGTGTTCCATGACGGTCTGTATTGCACGAGTTATGACAGGTTCATCATGAAGGAGGTTTTGGGTAGAGGCGGATTCGTTGCTTTCTTGGCATTTGACTCACCCCGATGATCTGCGTTACTGGAAGGGTGGCCCGCTTGAATATATTCTAATAAGAAGGATCGTGAAGTGGCGAGACGAAGGCACCAACGAGATGGCCACTGAAGTAACAGAGTATCTTCGAGGTGGGTGACTACAGCCATCGAATTGCCCCGCATCACGTCGACCACCGCTCACTCCAGCATGAAGTTGACCGTCACGGATAACAAGCGCATGCTCTCCCGTTTGCCCCCGCCTGGGGTTTGCTCTATTTAGCCGAGCCAAATCACAGCAAAACGATTTTCTTTCCGAAGGCTGTGCAGCCACGTTCCTGAGGTCTTGGTAGACGCCTTGTGCTGTCTAAGCGATTGCTGCCACTTCTCGGCTTCGCTGCCGCCCTTCAACTCTGGTCCTTGTAGTTGCCGGTTTCGTTCTAGTGCTTCGCGTCCTGCTTGGATCGTGCGCTCGCATCCGATAGCACGCTATACGCGGCAGCCATCTCCTTGAATGGCCCAGCGTGGCTCTCTTCTCTAGTCTTGTTTGTGGAGAATAGGCATGGCTGCGGCTGCGGCTGCAGGTTGGCTGGAAGCGGTGCGATGTCTGCATCATCGTCGCAGAGAACACTGCAGTGCTGAGGCAATGGGTATGACAGCAACTGAAGGCGATCTGCGAATAGCAAGAGGAGTGTATCGAAACTACTTGGAGGGTTGTATGGAGGACTCTAAGAGAGAAGTCGTAGCTCAAGGGTATCTCGACATCGCTCACTTCTTACACACCGAGTGTAGTCTGGAGATCCACTTCCCACAAAGCGACACGCATATTTCCTCGCGTGTGGAAATAACTCGATGGCTGCTAGAGAACGGAGCAAGTCAACGACAGGGGTGGGGAGTGAAGGTTGCCATTACTATGGGTGTACGCTAGGAGTTCGTTTCCAACACAACTGACGCCGATAACAAGGCTAAGACGAAGATGCCAGTGTAGTCGGTTACGAGCCGTGCCGTCGCTCTTTCGTTCTACTCCACTTGCAAACTGCTCAGTCCAACTTGGTGCCCGCTGGTTGATGCGGCATTCAGTCACCAGTCACTTCCGCGGAGCTGTCATCGTCTTGGGAGGTACAGATCCAGAGGTATTTCCAAGCACTCTTGACGCTAAACTCCTTGGACGTTACTTTGTTGGGTGCGTTTCGCTTGTGAAAGCATGGCTGGTGTCCACATGCCAGCGATTTGTGTGAATTTGATCGCAGCTTGAGGTTAGTGTGTTACCAAGTGCGACAAGTACTGCTTCAGCGCAAGTGCACCACCGCGGCAGTTTATTCGCTGTTGATAGAACTTGGGATGCTGGAACACCTCAGTGGAAAAAAACACACTTCGCGTTGCCTCGAGCTGCGCATCACGGTATCGCACCTACAACTTGGACTTGGGGTCGACTTTGACGCGCGATTTTTTCTCCATCTGCTTGGACCAGGCTTCCAGCGTCTCGCGCGGCATGACCGGCGGCTTGTACAGGTAGTTGGCGCCATCCACAATCAGCACGTCGCCCGAAACAAAGTTGCCAGCAGGCGACACCAAATACAGCACCGCCGCCGCAATGTCAGTCTTGGCGCCAGCGCGACCAACGGGAATACCGCTCTTGAGGAAGTCGTCCATCTGCTTGGCATCCACATCTCCAGCGAGCTTCTGAGTGCCGGTAGTGTCAGCAATAGGGCCTGGAGCCACCCCCATGACGCGAATACCGAACTGTCCCCACTCCAGCGCCAGTGAACGTGTAATACTGTCCACAGCGGCCTTGGCAGCCGACGCATGCACCTGGTACCACGTCGCGGGCTTCTGCAGCGTGGCTGTGATGTTGATAATGCGACTGTCGCCGCTCTCCTTGAGTGGCTGGAAGGCCGCGCGGCTCATGTTGAAGGTACCCACGGCGTCGATGTCCAGCACAGTGCGGAAGGCGTTGGTAGAGAGCTTTTCGCTCAGCGCCAGGAAGTTGCCCGCGGCCGAGTTCACCAGCACATCCAGCTTGCCGAAGCGAGCCACCACCTGCGCCACAGCGTTCGCCGCACTCTCCGCAGAGCGAACGTCGCCCGTCACGAACATGGCAGCGCTGCCGGCCACGCCTCTGGCGCGCAGCAGCTCCATGGTGCTCTGTAGCGCCGACTCGCGACGGCCCATGACCGCCACTTTGGCGCCGTATTCGGCCAGTTGGAGCGCGATCTCCTGCCCGATGCCCGAGCCGCCGCCCGTCACGAGCGCCACGCGGCCGGCGCACGCGTCGTCGCGGAAGGAGCGTTTGATGCTGGCAGAGTCCATGAAGGCTTGGCGTTGGCAGGGCAGGGAAGCGCCGGGAATGGCACGGCGTGATTCGATCGGCGGGACTTGGCTTTGAGCTTGCCAAAGGGGTCAAAGGGCGAGTTCAACCTGACGAGAAAGTGTTGACGCGAACTGTTGATACGACAGAATGGCGGTATGTTGCCGGTAAGGGGAATGGACAGCCAATCGGCGTGTGGATTCAGGGAGTACTGCGGTCTGATTCGTCAAAAGACGCACTAAAAGGTGGCTGTGCAGAACCGGTATTTGTCGACCAACTGGCTGCGCTTTTAGTCTTTCTGGTGCCAACGGACGGACTGGGCCCCAGTCTGGGGACTACGCGCATGGAGCTCGAGGGTTCCTTTTCACGGACAAGGCCAAGCATCCAGACTGCCGCGTTGTATCACACAGAGCTGAAGGAGAGGGCCACTCGGGGCTCAACCGACAGGTCCTCGAATTGGATCGCGCCAACATCCAAAATGCCAAAATCATTCGGTCTACCGGTGATTCGGTGACTTCGCACTCCTGCCACCGGCCGCAGCTCAGCCTTCGAGGTCGCCGTGCCCAGCACCACCGGTTCTTGTCCGCAGCCACTCCCGGATGGTGACGCGAGTGGTACCTCCACACAGCCCCACCTTTATCCGACGCCCTTTTACCGGAAGTGTCTGGACGTGAAGCAAGAAGCGAGCAAGAAGCCGCAGCGCGGACCAGCCTCGCCGTCGCGCACTTCCCCTCGAGCTTCGCCCGCTGTTGGCGCTCGCTGCCGCGTCGCCCCCAGCTTCTCCTTCCCCGTGACGCGCTCCACGCCCAGTCCAGCTCATTAGACACCGCAGCATGAGTGTGGTGGCGGCGCAGACGCCGCAGAAGAACTACCTGGCGGACAAGAAGCCGTACTTCAAGCACTTCTACCCGAAGGATGTGGCGGTGCTGGCGGTGCGGTCTGCGGCCATGCAGGGGCTGATGGTCTTCAACGCCTACGTGGCCTCGCTGGACCTGGAGGGGTCGGACGATGAAGACTCGAGCGACGACGAGTTCGGAGACGTGGACGCCGACGACGACAAGGAGCCCTTTGTGCCTCCCACGCTCGAGGAGTTCAACACGGCCACAGCCAAGTCCTTCGCCAAGTCGCTGAGTATCACCACGTACGTGCGCTCGCTCGAGGAGGTGGCGCTGCGCTTCTTCCGCCCGCAGCTCGTCAGCAAACTTATCAAAGGTACGTCCGACTTTCTTGTTGCTGGATTGCATCTTCGTGAGGTGGTCGCGTCGATCTAGACGTTGTTGTCTCTGTAATGACGCCTTGGATATAGTTGAGTAACGCGTGGTTTACTTGGATTGCGTGTTGGGCCGATGCAGACATCAGCAAGTCGGCGACGCGCAAGTACTTCCGCACGTCCAGTCGGGTGACGGCTGCGGCGCTTATGGTCAAGACGGGCATGCGCGCTTGCTTTCTGAGCCACCTGGCCATTTTCCTCGTGGAAGAGGTACGCTTTCCTCACGTTGTGGGTGTTGTACTCTGCTCCTTTGCATGGATATCACGCTGGGGCTCACGTGGAACCTCTGGTTTCGTGTGTGTTTGCTTGCCATAGACCCAACAGGTGGTGCTGATCCTGTATCGCCGCTTCACGACGTCCAGGAAAAGCGGTACAAAGCAGCAGAAGAATCTGCGCGACGGAAGCGGCGGCAATGAGGACGAGGACGACCAGTCGGTGCTGGCCAAGTTCGCGGCCATCACGGCTCGCAACGCGTCGCGCTCGTCACTGGCGGTCATCACGGGAGGTGTGGGTGCTGCGCTGGGTACGCTCGTGCGGCCAGGCCTGGGCACGATGGTCGGTGGCACGCTGGGCGACACCATCGCCTATGTGCTGTAGGCCAGCAGCGCAGCCAAGTAACGCTGACAGCTGGGACGTGCCACCACACTAGGCAAGTCAGGGACGAAAACGTAGACGGCTATGAATATGTGTGAGACACAGCTATGTGGAGGTCTCGTGCTCCCGACAACGTGTATGAAAGCGCCCCAGAGACGCCAGTGATCTGATCAGGTTCCAGGGACTTCTCGGCTGGGCCGTAGGTAAGACTGATGCGTTCTCTGCTGGTATGTGCATGCATGGCTGTGCCTATCACGCAAAGCCGAGAGCTGCCGCGTTGGAGGTCTCCTCCAGAGCGACGCCAAGGTGATTGATCCTTGTCTGCAACAGCCAAAAGCTGGCTTCGTGCCTCGTGATTAGAATTCGACTACGCTCGAGCGTTGTATGCAGCTAAAGAGCAAATAGTCCCAAGGTCGTCGTCATGGGATTCGTGCACGCAGCACTCTTGCTTTCACAACGATCATTGAACAGAGAAGTTGGGGGCAAAGCGGGAACACTAGCTTTTCTAGTTGAGTCGGCTGCCGTGTTACCGTGAGGTTTTCTGGTCAGGTCGTACAGGTTCCTAGCACCCCCTGACGCTCCAGCGTACGAGTTGGCAACGGAGGGACAAGAGTCGATACTTCATTCTGTTTCGTCGTGCTACAGTTTAACTCCTCAGTATTCTCAACGCCTCGGCTGCCTTTTCCTTCTGGCCGTCGGTGCCGCCTCGCACCAGCGCCACCAGCGGCGAGATAGCGCCCTCCTCCACGATTTTTGCCTTGTTTTCATCGATACAAGCAAGACTCCACAACACCCCAGCTGTCATCTCCTTCTGAAAATCCGTGCCTCCTCGCACCAGTGCCACCAGAGGTGAGATAGCGCCAGCTCCCACGATCTTCGTCTTGTTCCCATCAAGATAGCACATATGCCCCAATGCTCCAGCTGCGTTTGTCTTCTGACCATCGGTGCCGCAACTCACCAGCGTCACTAATGGTGGAATGCCGCCTGCGTTCGCGATCGTTGCCATGTTCTTAGCATTGTGGAGGCACAGAAACCACAATGCCGCGGCAGCTTGTTCCTTCTGGCCATCAGTGCCGCCTCGCACCAGCGCCACCAGCGGCGGGATGGCACCCGCGTCCGCGATTTTAATATCGTTTTCGCCGTGGCGAGCTAGATTCCACAATATCCCAGCTGCTTGTTCTTTATGGCCGTCGGTGCCGCCTCGCAGCAGCTCAACCAGAGACGGGATGGCGCCTGCCTCTGCGATCTTCTCCAGATTTCCATCGAGATATGCCAGATTTCTCAACGCCCGAGCTGCATATTCCTGTTGGTTGTCGGTGCCGCCTCGTACCAGCGCCACCAACGGGGGAATGCCACCCGCGTCCGTTATTTTTACCGCGTTCTCATCATGAGAAGCGAGGTTGCTCAACGCCCCAGCTGCGGATTCCTTCTGGCTGTCGCTTCCGATCTGTAGCTGTCGAATGAGGTCTTCCACTTCAGGCGCAGAACTCGACACACTCGATGAGCACGAATCGGTCGTGTACTGCGAAGAGTGTTGCGTGGTAGACACCTCCAGTGGACTTCCACAGGACGAGCAGAACCGACATTCACTGGAAAGCACACAGCTACATGCGCTGCAAAAGATAACATCGCTACCACACGCCGCCGCTTCTTCCTCTTCCGCGAGAGCCTTCAACTTCTCCAGGGCTTGTGAGAGCGAAATGCGATCGTGGTAGTCCTTGTGCGTCATGGAGACCACGAGGTCCCACGCGTCTTTGGACATTTCGTCAGGCTTCTCCGGGAGCTCGCCATTCCTGAGGTTGAAGCGGACG
>JAADYK010000906.1:0-12956 GCA_023338225.1 Halophytophthora batemanensis | reverse complement strand
TGTGAGGAGAGAGAGGAAGCGACAGCTGATCGCGGAGCGCACAGCAATCTCGAACCTACCGCGCGTGGACAGCGCTCGCCCGACTGGCCGCAAGTGCTCCTTGGTTGAGTGTGGTTGCTTGGAGAAAAGTGGTGGTATCAGCACTCGGCGTGGTGGAGACTTTTGCTGCAGCGTCAAGACTCGTGTTCGCAGGATCCAACCGCGAGGATCGTGCAAGGTACACGGTAGCGGTTCTCGCTGCCAGTTCTGTGGCTGCATCAAAACTGTCGACTCCAATGGATTCTGCAGTCCTCATGGCTGTGGATGGCGACGCACCGAGCCTGGATATATCAAGCGTGTAAAGGTGTATGATCATAGCAACGCACACTGAGACCAAAAGCAGTCAAGCGCGTCCCAGTAGTTGTTGCCTTATCATCTCATCAGCCCTTCCTGCCTCTTTCGGCTTCCAACCTTCTTGGCAGACCATCATGCAGTGTGGAGCCTCTCATGCTGCTGCTGTTCATGCTCCGCGTGCTGTCCTGACATCTACTTGCCCACACGAGTCTTCACGGACACCTGAGCCTTGCGTTGCAGTAAAATATCTAACCTTGTTCAAGCTTACCCCTTGCTCCCCGGAGCCTGATCGCCAGCAGCTCCAGCCTCCTCGTCCTGCCCCTGTTGCTCTTCTCCCCGTGGAAGCGATTGGCGCCGGCGCCGAGCACGCCCCGAGCCGCAAGGACCGGCGACTACTTGCCGCTGCCACTCAGTCGCACCGCCGTGCCATTCGTGGTCTGTAGGTCCGTAATGCAGAAGCCGTTCCCAAAGAAGAGGTGGCGGCCCAAGATGGAGTCTTCCGTGGTGCACAGCACATTGCTCGAATGCCGCCCCAGCGTTACAGACGTCTTGCCGGTAGTCTGTGCAACTCTCTTGAGAAACACGAACGGATCATCCGAGACGCCAAAGTCTCCGCTTTTTTCGCTGACTGGCACGTGGGCAGGGAAGCATCTGCGGGTGCAAGGCGTTCAAGGCTCGGAAGGCCAGCGAATGTAGCCGTGCGGTTTTGGGTGCTTTGGGTACGACAATTTTCGCCTTTTCCATAGATACATCAAGTGACGGAGTTGAAGCTTTTCGCAAATCTATCCAATATTCTCGCTCGAAAGAAGGCCAACGGGTGAATCGCACACCTGCCTGTGGCTGCACCCGCCTTGCGATTCTGAGCCTGGAGCTCTCATTCGCGAACCTCCCGGCTCCGACACAAGTGGTCTCGCAGCGCCACTCCACACACGCCCCACCCCCACACAGCCACCGCGTCCCGAGCCCAACGCCATGCAGAACATGGACCCCAAGTCCACGCGCGCGCAGTTCGAAACAGTGGGCACGCCGTCCGAGATCGCCAAGATGAAGACCCAGAGTCTGCCGTACGCCGTGAAGGTGGCGCACGTCGAGTCACCCACGGGTGGCATGCGAATGGACACGCCTGGAACTATGGATCTGAGCGCGTGCGAGGACGCTCTGACCGGAGCCTGGGCTGCTGGACTCTTTGACTGTTTCCAGCATTGCGTGCCCAACTGCTGCATGGTCACCTTCTGCCCGTGCATCTCGCTGGCGCAGATCTCCTCTCGGCTTGGCGTGGCTTCCTACAGCTGCGCGTTGGTTGCGCTGATGCTGGTGACGGTGCTTGAACTCGCCTTCTTCGTCGTCATTTGGACGCCCCACTCGGACGACGACTCGGACGCCTCCGTCGGACGCCTCCACAGCCAGGACGCCGACAGCGATTCGGACAGTGAGCTAGTGAACGTCACCTTTGTGAACCTCACGGTCTTCATGCAGGTGCTGGTCTGCATCTACATCTGGCGTTTGCGTGCGATGACCCGCAGTCGCTTCCAGATTCCTGGCAACATGGCTATGGACTGTCTGAGTGCCTGGTGCTGCTCGTGCTGCGCGGTGGCGCAGATCGCTACGCACGTCCACAGCTACAAGCCGGGGACCTGCAGCTTCAGCGCGTCCAACACGCTCCCAGGATACCCTCAGGAAACGTACGCTTGAGGAGTGCAGCAACCTCGCTTTCTCGCGATGTCCGTAGCTGTCTGAGTTGTATTTTCACCTTTCCCCATGCATATTTGCTCATGTTGGGCATGGATCGAATGCAAATGCTTCGTTGAGCATGCACGCAATGGTTTTTGCTTGTTTCGCTCATATTGTGAGCAGTTCCATGTTGACCTTTGTTTGGCTTTGCTGGCAGTTGAACTGCGAGCGTACCCAAGGACAAACTCGCCCAATGGATCGAAGAAGTTCATCCATCCGGAGATTTCCATTGCCACGGTACCTCCTCAGTGGTTTATCTCGCCTTGTCCGAGCCTTAGCCTTTGAT
This sequence comes from Halophytophthora batemanensis, assembly GCA_023338225.1. Classification (NCBI taxonomy): domain Eukaryota; phylum Oomycota; class Peronosporomycetes; order Peronosporales; family Peronosporaceae; genus Halophytophthora; species Halophytophthora batemanensis. The sequence goes on along the minus strand of JAADYK010000906.1, from coordinate 10,606 downwards.
ACCCCATGAATCTCAAGTGGTGCTGTATTCTTGGACTCCCCTGCAAGAAAAAGGACCGAAACACCATAGCGACTGTACCAGAGAAGATTTTGGCCGAATGCCGTCCAACTCTCGCGCTTGACCTTCTTGCAGTCTACTAACACTGCTCCCCATGGTTTTCATCTGACGTGTCAGCTCTTCGCCCCTGCACAGTATCACGACTTGGAAGACAGCCACTTCCGAAAATAACTCTAAGCAACAGTAGCAGAGGCTCCGAAAGACGCGCACACTTGAATGGGTATCACTCGCGAGTCCAAACCATGCCTGCCGACGACGAGGATTTCACCAGAATCCAATCAACAGACCGCGTCAGCCTCTCGAGCCGCACCATTAGCGTGATGATGGACAAGTAGTCCGTTGAGTTATTCAGATGTTGTACTTGCAGCGTGCCCAACCGCTTCATGGCAGCATGCTCCCCGCGCGTCTCGGTGGCCTGGATCACCGCGCATCTTGGAATAGCGACGTGCCACAGCTCGCTGATCGGTTACGGTCTACTCATGACTGCCATTGTGGTATGTTTGAGGCTACCTAACCACTTGGATAACTGCAAAGCGGAGCAAAGCCACCGAGAACGCATTGGGCATGGTTGGGCTCATCTGTGGCCCCTGCTGAATTTCTACCTTCGCGACCGCATCTGTGAGGGTTCGAGATCCCTGTGAGCTGCTGCGGCGACTGCTTCGTGTCGTGGAGCTTTTCGCGCTGCATCCTTGCAGAGAGCTCCTTGCCCGATAACTGGGACTTTGGTCATTCCGTGGTGTTGCCGTGTGCGTTGTGGCCTCGCGGAAGAAATGACACGAGCTCTGTGTCGTGAGTGGACCAGGTGCAGGAATTCTGTGATGTGGTTGGCTGATAGGTTCAAATACAGTGGTCTGATTGGTCAAGATACTTCAACTTCAGGATCTTGACCTGGCGGTTGAGTACAACTTGCACACCTCTAGGTTTGCAACTCGATCAAGGCCATGGATGCCAAGAAGAACTATGGCTGCTGCACTCATCTTCTGTTGCAATTGATGTAGAAGATGTGCCGGTGTCGTAGGGGCAACAGTGAGGGCTGCAACGTAGACCACGTCCATACGCAGTGCTTTACGCTTTACTGCTGGCGCCGTATAGCAGGCAGGACTGGAACAGCATCGCTGGCCCAAATCCAGTCTTGCTCACGCCAAAAGTCAATACATCTTTTCTTTTGGCAGGCTATGGCTGCAACTACTTGCCAAACATAGCAAAACGGATCTATGAGGATTTGGTATGCGCTCATTGCTAGGCAATCCGTCGTTGAAGAGACTCGGGAGTGGAACCCGAAGCGGTAGGGCCTAAACACTTGACACGTTCCCATTCAGGAGAACTTGCAACCCAGTTCAACAGCACTGATTCCATGGTCGGCTTGTTTACAAATATTGCGCTGTCGCACACCTTGTTAGTGGTCTGGATCAATTTGCTCTAGTGAAAGGCTGTACGATTATTACTCCGACGTCACAGCCTAGAGTAATCCTCCATGTGGCCGCTCGCGCAACACAAGACCGCATAAAGCTATATAAGACCGTGCGCTGGACTCAAGCAACTTCGGGGGCAGGCCCTGTCAGTGGATTTTCCGTCTATCCCGAGGTTTGTTGTCCGGCGTATGCACTGACAGCCACCCGATAGCTTGGGTTGATGCTGGTGCATGTACTCGCTGCGCCTCGCATTGGATCAATACAGCTGTTGGCCAGCACGAGGTTGCTGGTCGTGCAATATGGGGTGCCAATACCGTCCGCGGCATTAGCTGCACATTCCGGCTGGTGGTGATCCTATTATATTTGACGTGCGGCTTCAAACAGAATACCAACAGAGTGGAGCAAGTATTTGGCATACCATCGACTATTCTCAGATTGTTTGGGACCCGTGCTGGGCACGCTCGCCACCGTGTGCTATACGAGCGCACGCACTCCCGCTAAGCACCCAAAGCGTAAATGGAGAAGGCATCGGAGAGCGGTTGGTGATGAATCGGCGCGGCGGCTCACGAGATTATGACTGCCATTTTCTCATCCCTCGTCAATATGGCTTCACTTCCTGAAACGCGGCCCTAGCATATGGCTTATAAGGCTCAGCCAGACTTCAGAGGCCGAGAGCGCTTCCAGCGCATGTCGACGGTGGATATTCCGCCTATCCTAATACGAAAGGGTGCAGAGCGCTTTTGATCGCAGCCAGGTGGCCAGAATGTGGTGGGGCTCGCTTTGAAGCCATCCGGGTTTCAAATTGAAGTGCGTACCTCAGTGCATGTGGCCACGGATGCTAGCTGGTTGTCGGTGGTCGCATAAGCAGCAGGCTTCTCGAGGCTCTGCATACATGGCGCGAATGGCGACTCCGCATTGTGTCTCGGCGAGCACTGCCTCTTCGTTTAGGAGTCACTTCAGATGCACTATCGGCTGTCTTCGCTCTTTGTGCCCTGGGTTCGGAGGCTACCCCACTTGGCGGGACCATCAGACGCTCCCCGTACTCCCACTCCCACTCCCAAACTTGCCTGCTTGAGCTCAAGGGCCTCTGCTACAACCAACGCACTCCAGTACATCATCCGATTCCAGCAAGCATGACCCAGAGCCACGTCGACACCAACACGCCAGCCGCAGTGTCCAAGAATGCCCCATACACTGTGCAACTTGAGATCCAAACGGTTCCGGAGGACAGACCGGCACCGAATACGCGACAGGAACGCCGTAAGAAGAGCCACAAAGTCACCGTCGAGCTCCCGATGGAGGCAGACATCGTGGAGGGCAAGTGGGCCGCCGGCTTTTGTGGGTGCTTCAAGAGCTGCGTGCCCAACTGCTGCATGGCCACCTTCTGCCCGTGCTTCTCGGTGGCGCAAATTGCCGCTCGGCTGGGCGTCGCTTCGTACTGGTGCGCGCTTATTACGTCCCTGGTCGCCATCATTGTGGAGAACGTGGCGTTTGCCCTCGCTGCGAGCGAGATCTCCGACATCTACTCGACCGTCTCGGAGTTGTATCCGGGCAATCCGGCGTACGGCTACAACCGCTACGGTGAAAGCAGCACCTGCGCGCTGTATCGGTTCGTCACTGTGCTCGTGCACCTGTTGCTGTCAGTCTTTGTGTGGCAGCTTCGCATGAAGACGCGCGAACGGTTCAACATCCCGGGCGGCTGTTGCACGGACTGCTGTGCATCGCTGTGCTGCTCGTGCTGCACGCTGGCGCAGATGGCCACACACCTCAAGACGTACAAACCAGGAAGCTGCAACTTTGCGCGCTCCGTGGCTACACTACCAGCATACAAGTGAAGTAGGTGCAGCTCGAGAAAGCCACGGAGGTCCGTTGTGCCGTGAACAATACATCATTTCTCTTCCTTTACCCCTCTGAGCATCTACAAGTCGGCGCATTTGCCTAGCGCCTTGACATCGCGGAAGTCTGCTCCAGCGTAGCGAGCCTTCACACCGAGTTCTTCCTCAATGCGAAGCAGCTGGTTGTACTTGGCTAAGCGCTCGGAGCGGCACGGGGCACCCGACTTGATCTGCCCAGTGCTTAGACCCACGGCTAGATCAGCGATGAATGTGTCTTCGGTTTCACCGCTACGGTGGCTCGTCATGACGGCCCAGCCCGCCTTCTTGGCCATCGTCACGGCCTCGATACTCTCCGTGATGCTGCCAATCTGGTTCACTTTGAGTAAAAGCGCGTTGCATGCGCTCATGTCAATGGCTTTCTGTACTCGCATGGGATTCGTCACGGTGAGGTCGTCGCCCACGATCTGCACGTCCGTGCCCACCTTGCTCGTGAGCTTCACCCAAGATCCCCAATCGTCCTGGTCGAACGGGTCTTCGATAGACACGAGCTTGCTCTTGTTGTGGCACTTGGAGATGAACTCGGCGTACATGTCGACCAACTCGTCGGCGGAGAGAATCTGTGACTCGGAAGGCTTCGGATTCTTGAAGTCCAGGTTGTAGCGCCCGTCTTTAGCGCCCATGTAAAACTCCGAGGCGGCCACATCCATGCCCAGACACACCTTATCTGTGTACCCCGCCTTCCCAATGGCCTCCTCAAGGAGATCGATGGCCTCGCCATTGGACTGGATGTTGGGCGCGAAGCCTCCTTCATCACCGACAGCCGTGGCGTCCACTCCGTATCGCGTGTTGATCACCTTCTTCAGGTTGTGGTAGACTTCTGATCCAATTTTCATGGCCTCGGTGAAGTCCTCCGCTCCGACTGGCAAGATCATAAACTCCTGCATCGCCAGCTTGCTGCCGGTATGCGTGCCACCGTTGATGATGTTGAACGCGGGCACAGGTAGGCACGGCGTCGGGTTGCTTGCCAAGTCGGCAATGTGTTGCCACAGTGGCACCTTCTTGGTGGCGGCGCCTGCGCGGCACACGGCCAGCGACACGGCCAAGATGGCATTGGCGCCCAGTTTCTTCTTGCACCACCCCCATTCGTTCTTCGTTGCATCTAATTCCTCTGTCATGAAATTGTCCAGCTCTGCCTGCTGCGTGGGGTCCTTTCCGATCAATGCCGGTGCGATGATCTCGTTCACGTTCTTCACCGCAGTGAGCACGCCTTTGCCCACGTAGTCCTTGCCGCCATCGCGCAATTCGAGGGCCTCGAAGATGCCCGTGGACGCACCGCTGGGAACAGCTGCAGTGAACTTGCCGCACTCGGTCGTGAGATCCACCTCGACGGTCGGGTTGCCACGGGAGTCGAAGATCTGGCGGGCCTTGATAGAGACGATAGGCATGGCGGAGAGTCGTGTGCGATGCTGCTTGGGGGAGTTCGCAGTGTCGTTCTTGGGGTTGCAGAGTGCAATTCGAAAATGGACTAGTGTGCTGCGCTCCGCGTGGGTCGACGTTTGGTGGCGGCGAGGCTTGAGCTGCGAAGCGGTGTGGTGTCTCGGCGTCCACGGCAGCCCATATCGTTCAATATCGCAGTGAAAGCATTTCACTAATGGCTTTGGACCGAAATATCTTACCCGGCAGTCAGGTGCAATTTTGGCTATGCCCTTTGTTTTGTCCAACTAGGCTTGCAGCAACCACATACATTGGTCAAGCTTACTGCATAAAGCACACGATGACATATCTGCTCGAGCGCCAATGCTGCTGATGAAGCGAAGGGACCCGCCACGAACATGAGACCCAGCAATGCGTCCTGCACCGCTCGCGAGTTCCAGGCCTGCCGCGAGCCGTGGTGGATTGAAGGCAGCCAGCAATAATGTCGCTGCTGAGAGTGGGATCTCCGACAAGTGATTGGAGGTTCCCGGTATTTAGAACCTGTCATACGATATATGGAGAATATGCGGATATAGGGATTGCATCTGAGCTCAGCAAGGAACCTGCTGCTTCATCGGGAAACCAAGATACCTCTGGAAATGCATTTGTGGAATCAAGGCAAATGTCGGGAAATCCCTCGCATCGTCCAGCGAAAAGCTGGTGGATTTCGTCACCCTGCACCGCTCACGCAGGCGCGCAGAGGCTGCTAAACTGCGCGGTGCTGGCAGGCGACATATTTTAGCGCTCTATAAGGTGGCCGGTGCTGGCTGGCTGGACGCCTGGCGACATGCTGCACTCCGTGCCTTCTCAGTTTCGATCTGCCTCGCTAAGTCGCAAGCACCGCCACACCCGCGAAGAGACCCCGACAAACTTCGAGGACGCGATGGAAAGTCACCACGCCAAGACCGCTGCCGATGGCGAGGAGGTCCCGTACTTCGTGCACATGGATGCCGACGCTGACGCGGAATCCAAGCGCGGCGCTTCGAGCCGCGGGGCCACGACGGGCAACTGGAAGACCGGCATCTTCGGCTGCTTCTCGCAGCTCGTGCCCAACTGCGCCATGGTGACGTTCTGTCCGTGCGTGGCAGTGGGACAAATCGCGGCCAAGCTCGAAGTGCTGCAGAACCTGTCGACCAAGAGCAAGATATCTGCGTACTGGTGGGGACTCGTGACGTCTTTCATTGTGGTTGTGGCGCAGTACGTGCTGCTCGCGCTCTTCTTCAACCAAGTCGCCGTCATCATCACGAGTGACTCGGTTGTGTGGGGATACGTCAAGTACAAATACCACCACTGGGGCAAGGACAGTACCTGGTACTGGTTCCTCATCTTCAGCGGCGTCTCGTACGTGCTCTTCTCCGTCATCGTCTGGGCGCTGCGGGCCAGGGCACGCGATCGATTCCAGGTTCGCGGCAACTGGTTCTCCGACTGCTGGACCTCATTCTGGTGTCCGTGTTGCACGCTGGCACAGACGGCCTCGCACATCGGGAGCTACACGCCCGGGAGCTGCAGCTTCAGGCCCCCGAAGGTGGATACGCTGCCGGCTTATACGTAGAGAGATACGACAGACGGACGCAGTCTGTGCGCTGTTGAAGGCGCCCAAGGGCCATGCCAAATGAATGTACTTGAATGGAGAACAGATTAAGGGGAAAGGCTTCAGGAAGGTCGCTTGGTAGCGCTTTTCCTCACGAGGACATGGTATTGTTTGCCTGCGTTGCTCTTCGGTTGTACCCAGGGTCTCGTGGGTATTTCGGAACAGCAGAGCTTGAGTTGGGTCTGGATTCTGGCGTCGAATGCAGCCCTGACACCAGCACAAGTTCACAGACTGCTAGTTGCGTTTCAAACCCGCAAGCACATTGCCGCCACCATGACACCTGCCAGATCAGTACGTGCAGATATTGCAATGCACGGCGTACCTGCCAGTTGTGCCTCTGTTTGCCTAGAGGGGGATGGATTTTCGCTTCATCCTCCAACCATCATCAGACGGGGGCGAAGCTTCATCTTGTGGGCCTTCATGAAACGGCAGTCTAACTCCGGGAACGGGGGTCGGCAAGCTCTTGCTTCGCCGTCCAAAGCGAAGGCGGAGGAAACTGCACCCTCGGTGTTGAGCTGGTTGTCGGGCACGAACGGGCAAGTGTGGAACACAAGGCTGGGCGTTGCGATCTCCAGCTCGAGCTTGCGCGGGATGGAGCAATAGCACCTGTCCTCGGTGCGCGCCATCGCGGGGGCAACGGGGCCGAATGCGGAGTCGCGGAGAAGTTTGAGCTCCGTAACGAGGAGATACGAAGACGGTGGGCCCAAGCATGAGCCTAGTCGAGCGGCTTGTGACGCAACGAGAAAGTCTGGAAATGACTGGCGTCTGCCCGGAGCCAGGACCTCACGCTTCTCAGGGCTGGCTTACTGGTTACCCTTTTGAAACTATAGAGCGTGCAGACAAGATCTCGGGTCAGTCCCCCGTAGAGATGGATCTCCTCCCTTACCACATCTTTCGGATCCCTTTGCAGCGAAGCCATACAACATGTTCTCGCCCTGAACACAAGCGGGAGAACGGCCAAACAACGCTGCACCCAGCGCCTCTTCCAAGTACAATCGAACAAGTTATTCAGGAAGTACCCTTACTTCAATGCAGCTTGTCACTCTCCATTCCAGGCCAGCCACACGTCTCAACTACGCGTACGATGGCACAGGCGTCTGAGCACTCGGGTAGGCCGGGATTGTGTCCTGCGGGCCGAAGTCGCACGAGCCGGGCTTGTAGCTCTTGATGTGCGTGGCGAGCTGCGCCATGACGCAGCACGTGCAGCAGCATGAACCACAGCAGTCAGCGCAGCTGTTTCCGGGAATCTGGAACCGCTCGCGGGCGTCGGCGCGCGCCATCCAGACCCAGACCCAGATGACGAGTCCTCCGAAGCCGCCCGTGCACAGGATGATCAGCAAGGCCAGGATGAGAGCCGATGCGTAGGACATCATGCCAAGACGCGACGAGATCTGTGCCAGCGAGACGCACGGGCAGCAGAAGACCATGCAGCAGTTGGGCACGCAGTGCGTGAAGCAGTCGCAGAAGCCGACCTCCCACTTGCCCGTCATAATGGACGAGCTGTCTTCGCCGTTGTACGCGGGGACTGATGGCATGCCCGGCGCGGCCTCGTGGGCATCCATGTGGACGGCGTAAGGGTACTCGGGCTCGGGCTTGTTGGCCATCGTTGCGTTGGAAGCTTGCGCTTGAAGAGTAGGTTGCGACTGGGGTGTGCTCGAGAAGTCGAATTGCGAACTGAACTCAGCCAAGGGAGAAGTCGACCAAAGGAGGATGGCTTGAATGACTGGAGGGTCCTCCAGCCTTTACAGGGGCCAGTCGGCGTACTTGTCATCGGAGCAAGAGGATGTACCCAGAATCGAGCTGTACCCACTCACGCCACGACGAGCTTGCGGAATGGAATATCCAGCTGTCCTATGTCGTTTCGGTAGAGCACAGCGCCAGCAAATCGGAGGGTTTCTCTTTACCATAGGGTGCAATCCAGTGGCGCGCACGGGCACCGGCGGTGCCAACCAGCATTACGAACAGCAGATGGCGACCCAGTAGGTCGGGTATCAGCCGCCCGGATTGGCTTGTGAAGCGCCTTCACGAACATCGCAAGTCCATCTGCACGAACAGCACGGTTGCGGGCAAGGTGGCGCATGCAGTCTTTATTTCCCCCAGTGCGATGAGGCGCCGTGGTACGCACCTACAATACTTCCCGAGTGCAGTCGTTCATCGCTGCACCGCGCCCATCGGGTACAAGACTGCATCAACCCTTGCGTCGCGTGCAGCAGGCGTCGCTGATACAGCTGAACACAGCAGCGCGCCTGGAGCAGCTGGAGTGGAGTTCCGTATGGCCCTTTCTTGCAGACCAACTCGGGTCTAGTATCAAGTTTCGCCCGTGCCAACGCGGCCACAGCTAACGTGCTGCTGCCTCTCCGCAGCAGAGATGACCACGGCGGAGAGCTCTTCCTACGCTTACACGTCCGTGCGTTGTTCTGCGCGGATCTGTCTCGGGTTGATCCGATCAGGCACTACGGATAAGGTGAGAGCACAGGCAATGCTAGGTGTAGCAAAGGCCTTGATCTATTCCTTCACGCTCCGTGCTGTGTGCGGCCAATGGACCTTGAAGCCTGAACAAGAAGGACGTATCGCTGGCAGTACAAGTGCATGCAGTCCACAATATCCAATTGGGGACGGGAGCTCGTCGTTGACTTCGGGATTGCTGCTTGGCGCTCACGACATGGCCAGGGGGCCGGAGATCCGCCATCGTAAGCACTTCGAAGAGGATACTGTGTCGTCTCGCTCACTCGTTCACCCGTCTTTGCTCCACGCCCTCACTTGTACGGGAGCAATGTGTCTCGAGGCGCACCAAAGCGACAGCTCCCTGGCTCGTACGTCTTGAGGTGCGTCGCCATCTGCGCCAGCGAGCAGCACGAGCAGCAGATGGAGATCCAGCAGTCCGCACAGCAGCCACCCGGTATCTGGAAACGCTCGCGTGTCTTGGAGCGGAGCTGCCACACAAAGACCACGACCGCGACATCCGCGACGACCTGGACGACGCGCAGCACGGCGCCAAAGCCGTAACTCTCGTCGTCCATCTCGTCCCAGTCGCTTGTTCCCGACGACATGATCCAGTTATTGGCTGTCATCTGCCCCATCACTACGCCGAAGACCACATAGTCCGCCACGAAGACCACGAGGAAGAAGATCAATGCGAACGCATACGACGTCACGCCAAGCTTGGACGAGATCTGCGCCACGGAGATACACGGGCAGAAGGTGACCATGAGGCAGTTTGGCACGCAGTGCGTGAAGCAGCCACAAAGCCCCACTTCCCACGCGCCCTCGCGGAGGCCCTGCATGGACTCTCGAGCCGCTTGCTGCGCGGCTTCATCGGCTCGTGCACCCACTTGCATCGCCACAGGCACGGCCACCGCGTACGGCACGTTGTCGTCGCTCTCGGCCGGTGGCGCCGACGGCGCGTGGGCCTTCTCGTGTTGCTGCATCGGCGTCGGTGGTGAACGCGCTCCGTGCGACGAATCCTTTCTGCGACTGAGCAGGCCGAAGCGCCGGGGGGGTCACCTTTCTAGCTGGCAACATTCCGTCCAGAAAATGAATCCTTTCCGCGGCCATTCTCCTCAGTCTAACGCCATGTCCACTCGTCGTGAGGATAGTGCATGGCGCCACGATCGCAGCGCGCAAGGTGAAGGCGGCGAGGACTGTGCGTGGAACGGCATGGGCACCACTGGTAATGCTGGACGCGGCGATGCAGGACGCGGTGATGCAGGATTTCTGCTCTGAGATCGATTTCTTCGGATGTCGCGGCAGCCATCAGTTATTCCGAGATATCGAATGCTACAGGATCTGAGTCCTTCCGCCATGTACTGCTTTGCTAACAAGTACGCGGCACGCTTTCTCCGCTAGATACCATTTCCCGAAGGAATATAGATAATCTCAGCACTATTTGTTTATGGATTCCTCGTGAATTATGCGACGTGGCGCAGGTGGAAGCTATTTCCCCACAGCATACAGGAATTCGCTTGTGACCCCTTCAAACGCCCCTCTCAGCGTCGCCGTATCGCTGCAAGTCGCGCGCGTCTTGTCATTTCCATATCGACCAGACAACTCCAACAACTCCGTCCTCTTCAGCCTCCAAGAACACCCCCTACCGACCGCCAAGTAGTCAACGACAAAGCCAGCAACGCCATGGGACACGACAAGAAAACTACACCGACCCAGGGCGACTCGGACGTGCCGTACGCTGTGCAGGTGGACGTACCGTTAACGCCACCAGGGAACCCCGAGGGTGGCGCCGT
>JAADYK010000905.1:0-12963 GCA_023338225.1 Halophytophthora batemanensis | reverse complement strand
TCTCGTCCGGTTCAAGCCCACATTCTTCGGCTTCTCCAAGACCGACGGCTTTGTGATCCAGGAGGAGATGCCAGAACTCCAGTTCTCCGTCCGGCTTCAGCGCACTTGCGACGAGCGCTTTTACCTCTGCGTCCCTCGCGTCAAGACGTTTGCGCAAACTTCCGGTACCCGAGCGTTTGCGATTGACCCAGGAGTTCGGAGCTTCATCGCAATGTACGACCCCGACGGACTGACGCTAGGCGTGGATGACAAGAAGGAGTGCATCTTCCGCCGATGACTCGCAATCGACCGGTTGATCTCCCGCCGGGCGAAGGAACCGTCAAAACGCAAGCGTTATCGCATGGGCAAACGCTTGAAGAGCAGCTTCCGTTGTGCGAAGGCCTTGGTCGCAGACTGCACCACAACGTGTCCAGCTGGCTCTCAACGAACTACACGGAAGTCCTCCTCCCGTCATTCAAGACGCAAGCCATGACGTCGAAACAGAAACGCATCTCCAGGAAGACCTCGCGCGCAATGCTGGCGTGGTCTCACTACAAGTTCAAGACACTGCTGTCGTACAAGATGGGCCGTACTGGAGGAAGGGTGATTGAGTGTGAAGAGCACTGCATGACAAAGACACGATCGTGCTGCGGGAGACTCAACCGCAGCATCACCAGCGAGAAGGTCTTCGCGTGCTCGCACTGCAGCCTGACGATTGACCGCGACGCGAACGCCGCGCGCAGCATCTACCTCAAGAACGAGCACCTGCTCACTCGGGCTCCTGGAGTCCGGGTGCCCGGAGACGCCTACTCCGCGGTGTCAGGTGTGCGTTAGCTTGCTCACACACATCGACCTAGAACAGCAAACGGTATGTCCACTAGGGCCAAGACGGTAGTTGGGTATCTCATGGTAACTTAGGGATATATCGAGGCGTAGCCGCCGACCCTGCAACGCATTCCCCCACTGTGTGTGCAGTAAGTTCCTTGAGGCCGCTAGTGTTTGGCAGTCTGGGGTATGGCATATCGACCCAGAGTGAACTCCGCAGAGGCCACTGCATTTCACGACGCGCACACCGTCTCTTGTCTTGCTATTGATCTAACCGCATCGCGCCACCGCAAAGGCAGCAAAGCCCCCTGCCACGACCGCTTCCCACTCTTGCGGATTCATGTGCCGTGATTCCAACCCAAAGTCGTTGAGGCACGCCCGCACACGATGACCGATTTCCAGCGTAGTGCCGTCACGTAGCATTGACAAAGAGATGCTGTTTGCCTGCGCTTCGCGGGTAGTTTACCGGCCACGTTCCAACGCTGCCTCCCAATGCTGTCGAGTCGGAAGCCAGTGCTTCACGTCGTGGAAGTGCTGGTCTCCGTGTAGTTCAAATCCATGACGTAGCACCTTGCAATACACGTCGATCTCCAGCTTGCAACTTTTACCAAAAACTGTCCGAGTAGACAGGACCGGAAACCCCGGCAGAAAGAAGTGCAGAAGCCATGCCATTGCCGCCTCGCCTGTAGAGCAGGAGCGGCGGCACACGCCGCTGCGGGTCCACCTCGTCGGTGAGCCAGCACCGTACTGTGGCCGGAGGATGACCACAGGGAGGAGGGACGCCAGTCTTGGGGAAAGCATGGGCCACAGCCTCCTGCTCTGCGACGTAGATCCTCTCCAGCTCTTCCCGGTTCTGTTGGGTCACTGAAACGTTGTGTCGACCAAGCTCTGGGGCCATACACTCGCCCATGACGTCGAAGGAGAGTTTCGGAGGCACTTTGCTGAGTGTGATACCGCTGGCTTTCGCTCCAGCAGCTCTATAGGCGTCACTGCGCAGAGCACAGCAAAGCCACAGGACATCCATGCACGAGAAGTCAGTAGAGGACATCAAGCAACAGAGTAACAAGGCAAACTCATCTGTCAAGCTGCGCCACGAGTTGGCACGCATGAGGTAGCAACCGGGATTGAGTGAGAGATCGCAGAACCCGCAGCTAGTCTTGCATGAGATAGTGGCAACAGAGGCCAGAAGACCAGCAGAAATCCAGATCAGACAGGGGTCACCATGCAGAGACTGGAGATCACCAAGACAGAAGACACAAAGTCATCGTCCAACGGGGGAAGCGTGCCCAGCACTGCGCGCACTCACCCTAGCGCGGTAGCGCCTGCTGCTCACCGCGGTTGCTAACGTCGCCTCTCTTCTCTCGCACTTTTTGCTCTTGGTAGTCCTGGTCTCCGCGATTCAGGACGGCTAGCAGTCGGGATCAAGCGCACCAGACAGCTCCGCAAACGTGACACAGCCTAGCAGGTGGCTCAACGCGTCCCCGGGGCGCACGTGGGTCATCGCCACGTCGCAGTAGACACGGGTAGGTGCTGACTTCGTGCGGGGTGTAACCGTGTCGGTAAGCCACGACCACGCAGAGGATGGTGACCACCCCGCATCAGCTGCAAATGCAACCGATCTGCTGTCTGCCGCGCACTCCACTGCCTGCCAGTCCAGCACGGTGGTCCGGATGGCCAGCTCAAGAGCTACCTAACGATCTGGCCCCCTGGACGCAGCGACCATAGTGCCCATGCATAAATGGCATGTGCATGCCATGTTGCCTCCTCTGGTACTCGCGTGCGATGCAGAGTACCAGGTTGACGGTATCCAGCTCGAGGCCGCTCCGCAGGAGTGCGCGGGTGCTCGGGAACGAGAGGCGCAAGAGGTACCGCAGGATGAAGGCCATCTTCAGCTTCGGGGTCGAGCAGCTGGGGGACGACAGTCAGTGCAGTGGGTTTTTCGGTTGGCCACCGCCACGATTAGACCGCGCCACACATATCCAAGCGGGTGTCGTAGGTAGACGAGGTCAGAGAGATACCGCCATTTAGCACAGAACAGGCGGATGCCTCGCCGCTCCAGCCCCGCATACACAGCGTCGGCTCACTCGCGTTTGGTGAGGCACATGGCGCGCTGTGGGCGAGCGCCGCTCTTTGTTTGCTCTGCTGTTCGTTCGGAAGTGAATGGCATGAGGTGTGCGCTGGGAGAAGAAAGTGAGAAACTAGAGCTAGAGGGACAAGCACTTCAACACCAATTACCACATGGCGTAACCACAGGACGTTAGCGTGCACAGACAACCGAATGAGAAGCGTTGATACTAAGGCTTTGCGAGAGTAGCCCGAAGGAAGCTCAACGGCACGTGAGGACACTGGTTCAGGTGGTATAGCGCGGCTGCGATCTCGCCTCCATGATTCAGGCGGAGGTTGCAGTACCGGCGCCAGCTAGACCTCCGTTATGTTTGACCCGTCGGATCGGGGTCTAGAGTCATAATTCGCCGCCGGCGCAAGTTTACTGCCAGCTCTCTCGCCCGCGGGGACCCACAGCCGCCACCGCGGTTGGCGCAGTGTAGTCAAAGACTCCCCTGAAGACTGCGCAGGACAGGACGTCTCCTACGACTTGCGGCATGGCAGGGTCCACTGACAGGCCCGAGCGCCAGCAGCAGAATCGGACGTAGAAAGCGTCATATCCAGGATCGGTCGGCGACCTCAGCATCGCGCATTTGAACTCCACAGAGTTCCAGCACCCCGCCCCGGCAAGCCCTCGGCTCATAGTGGTGCTCGCCGTCGAAATCCCAAGCGACCACGAGGTCAGGGTCGAGACCGTCTACCTCGATACCGACGAGCAAGCGGTTCGGCTTCAACTTTCCGTCGGTGAGCTCTGTGAGCGCGAACTGGCACCCGCCCTCGCCCTTGCTTCGCCGGCAGTCCCGGCACAGCTTGCCACGGCGCAGCACTTGGGCCGGCTGGTCGATCCAGGCGTGGTTGTGCTGGCAAACGGTCCAGGCGTGGAATGGCTCGGTGGCTCTGCGTTTTAAGGGGAGGGACGAGGTAAAACAGACTCGGAAGTCTTGCTAATCTGCCACAAGTCGCCGCAAGCTGATTGGTGGAGGGCCTTTTAGCCAATCCGAAATAGGCGCGTTTTGGCCGCTAAAACCGAATGTAGGCCCTGCTTCGTAGGAGGTAGAATGCGTTTTCACGATAAAACGCGCCTATTTCGGATTGGCTACCAGGCCCTCCACCAATCACTCGCCTCCAGTCTACTTCTTTTCGTAGATTTTACTACTTTACGCGCGAGTACCGAACTTAGCACTTCTCCAACCCGAAGGAGCTGAAGAAGCTGAAAAAGGGGGCTAAAGCGAGATCTCGAGCAAGATGGCGTCCGTGTCGACGGAGGACGAGCGCACGCAGGTGCTCAACGCCTACAAGGCTAAGGTGATGGAGCACCGCGAGATGGAGAGCAGGTGCGTCTCCCCCCTTGCGTGTCGGTCGCGCGCTAGGGCGTTGAGGTCCACGCGCACGTCGCGATCCACGCGCACGTCGCGATCTTTTCTTCGTCTTGCTGGTGTCGACAGCAATCGCTTGCTCCGGCACTGCTGGTAGCAAGATTTCTTACGTGGTCTCTATGCGGTTGCATGGCGTGTGGAGCAGAGTGAAGAATATGCGCGAGAACGTGAAGGCGCTCGTGAAGGAGTACAACAAGACCGAGGACGACCTCAAGGCGCTACAGGTACGCCATTACGGATGATTCGACCCGTGCGAGTGCTTCTAGTACTAAGCCGACGCGGTTGCTGTGCGCATTATGATGTGCAGAGCGTGGGCCAGATCATCGGCGAGGTGCTACGACAGCTGGACGAGGACCGCTTCATCGTGAAGGCGTCCAGCGGACCGCGCTACGTGGTAGGCTGCCGTGCCAAAGTGGACAAGTCGAAGCTCAAGTCTGGTACGCGTGTGGCGTTGGACATGACCACGCTCACTATCATGCGCTACTTGCCGCGCGAGGTGGACCCCACGGTCTACCACATGCTCAACGAGGACGCTGGCAACGTGTCCTTCTCTAGCATCGGCGGCCTCAACGACCAGATCCGCGAGCTGCGTGAGGTGATCGAGCTGCCGCTGTCCAATCCGGAGCTCTTCCTTCGCGTGGGTATCAAGCCACCCAAGGGCGTGTTGCTCTACGGGCCTCCAGGCACGGGCAAGACGCTGTTGGCTCGTGCTCTAGCCTGCAACATCAACGCCACCTTCCTCAAGGTGGTGGCCAGTGCTATTGTGGACAAGTACATTGGTGAAAGTGCACGTGTGATCCGCGAGATGTTCGGCTACGCTCGGGACCACCAGCCCTGCGTCATCTTCATGGACGAGATCGACGCCATCGGCGGCTCGCGTTACTCGGAAGGCACGTCGGCGGATCGTGAGATCCAGCGCACGCTGATGGAGTTGCTGAACCAGTTGGACGGCTTCGACGCCCTTGGACAGGTCAAGATGGTCATGGCCACGAACCGCCCGGATATTCTGGACCCGGCGCTGCTGCGTCCCGGTCGTCTGGACCGCAAGATCGAGATCCCACTGCCGAATGAGGCTTCACGCATGGATATCCTCAAGATCCACTCGGCGCCCATTACCAAGAAGGGCGAGATCGACTACGAGTCCATCGTGAAGCTCACGGACGGCTTCAACGGCGCCGATATCCGCAACGTGTGTACCGAATCGGGTGTGTTTGCCATCCGCGCCGATCGTGACTATGTGGTGGAGGAGGACTTCATGAAGGCCGCGCGGAAACTGGCCGAGACCAAGAAGCTCGAGTCCAAGATGGACTACAGCAAGGTCTAAGCCGTGCCGGTTTCATCACGCACACGAACACGCACACGCGGGGCCAAGCGCAGTGGATGGAATACGGCAGAAGAGGAAAACGCAAGAAGCAATCCAAACGGAACTGAAAACGCGGCTGTGCTCTGGAATGCAGCGCCACACTGACGCGGCTTGTGTCTTGATGCGTGTATAGAGATTCGATCTGCCACTCCCGTTCTGTTCTCGCTACCGCTGACCCTTGATCAATGCAGTGCAGCGCTTTCAGGACGTCTCCGGCAGTTCAACCGGCCAGTCCGACCGCAAATAGACGGCTGAAGGCGTTGAAGCCGCCCTTGGAGTTGTTCTGCTGCCTGCGCACTCTCACAGCCAACTGGTCGGCCGCTTTCCCAGCGCGTCTCCTTCACGATGGCATCAGGCGGTGGTGTAGTGTGCTGTGAGCTCGTGGGGCTTCTGCGTGATGTGGCGTATCAGCGCTGTCGTCTGCTACTGCAGGAGCTACGGGAGCTGCACCCGATCTTCGTGACGCCGCTGGAAGGCATGATGGAGGTCGAGTACCTTCAGTACATCCGCACTCACCAGGACAAGTTCCCCAAGAACATATTGGCGGAGCTACACAAAACCACGCGGCCGTTTGTGCTGCTATTGGACTCGCCCACGCCTGAGATGCTGGACGGCGAAGACGAGCTGCTGGAGTTCGCCATGGCTCGCACACAGCTCTCCAAGAACGAGTTGCTGGCCGCCGCCGCGTTCGGGAAGTCCGTCGTGCGTAGCGATGGAGACGGGAGCGAGCTGGCACGCCGAGAGCTTGCTGAAAAGCTGGCACGCGCCGAGGAGGAGCTGCTCGTACAGGCTGAGAGCAGAGCCAAGAAGGCGCTACTGCGCTACCGTCAGCTTTCAGGCCACACGTATGCTTTCCTGGTCTTTGACGTGGACGGCGTGGCGCTACCGCGAGTCGAACTCGAGCTTTTCCAGGGTGTTTGCCCCCGCACTTGCCAAAACTTCTTGGCCTTCTGCCAGAAACGTGTGCCCGACGTTGGCAGCGAGACGACGCAGCTTGGATACCAGGGAAATCCCGTGCATCGTGTGGTACGTGATGGCTGGATCCAGGCGGGCGACGTCGCGGGCAATGGGCGAGGTGACGGCCTTTGTCGCTCGTTTTATGGACGTGAGTTCGCCGACGAAAGCTTCGCAGTCCCGCATGATGCAGCTGGCATTCTGGTACGCTAGTGTTTGTCTCCCTTTGTCCTCATATGGACGCACGCCCTGGATAAAGATTTTCTCCTGGTGCTGAGTTGTGGCGGGTGTTGGTTGGCTGTAGTCCATGGCGAACACCGGGCCGCACACGAATGGCTCGCAGTTCTTCATCACGCTGGCGCCGTTGCCGTGGCTCGACCGAAAGAAAGGTGAGCAAGTACATGCAGAACGCACCAGCGCTCGCCCACTGTGGCAACCTGCTGAACCAAAGAACTCTCGAGCTAATGGCGAGCTGGTATGCGTAGTTGCGTTTGGACGCGTGGTGAGCGGCTGGCGCACCATCCAGGTCATCGGGAACCTCGAGACGCGCCAGGAACGTCCTTGTGCGCCCTGCACCATCGTGGACTGCGGCAAACTCGACTAACTCTTCCCACGCTTCTCCTCGCAACACCAGCAGGGTGGCACACAGAACCATGCATACGCATCTGAATAAATAAGTGCTACCATTCCACTCCTCTGGGCTGCTTTGGGGTCAGACAGCCGCGGCCTGACCTACTGGAGACGTCACAGGCATGGTAGACGCCGTGGGGGTGGAGCTCGCAGTGCTGCCAGCAGGAGAAGATGCCGCTGGGTTGTAGCGGCGAACCAGCTGCAGGTCGTAGCGCAGGCGCTTGAGGTCCATGAGCGAGCGGATCTTGTGGAACTCGAGTCCAAGTGCAAGACTCACTTGCTCCTCCTCGAGGCCGTCGCCGATGGCAACGAACTCCACGCCTGGAGCTTGGTACTTGGCCATGATGGTCTCAAAGCACCGGTACTTGTGCACCTTGGCCGAGCTGTACACGCGTTCGATGGGGAAGAAGGTATCCAGCTGGTAGATGAGACACTTGCACAGCGCTGGCACCAGCTGCGTGTTGGTCACTAGCACATTCACGTTCTCCATCACCTCTTCTCCCTCTTCTTCATCTGGTTCTTCGCTTTCAGTCTTTTCAGTAGCATTGTCGTCTTGTGTCGTCTCCTGGGAGCCCTGAGTTCCGTCTCCAGCGTTGTCGTGATGCCTGCCCGACTCATCTGAATGAACTGGGGTCTCTTCTCCATGGTACTGCGTCTCACTGTGCGCGACCATTGGCCCGGGAGTTGTAATCAGTTCCAGCACCTGCCTCGCTTCATGCAGCCAACCCATGGAAAAGGAGTCGATGGCTGCTATGAGCGCACGGCGGATAGCGAACCACTCGCTACCGGAATCATGCAGGAAGTCCACGTGGCCGCGACGCTCGTAGATCTCCCGGATTCGAGCGTACTGATCTGCAAAATCCAGCGGGAGACGCTGATCGGTAGGACTGGACCCAGAACCAGCAGCAGAAGGTGACGAAGCGGTCGTGGACATGGCTGCCACTCGGGCAATGTGGTCCACGTCGGCGTTGTGCAGCTGGCTAAAGAAGAAATGGCGCTCTAGCATGGCCAGCAAGAACGTCATCATTTGCTCACCCAGCGCCACACCTGGGGCCACTTCTTTCCCGTGCGTCTGCGCAAAGGTGCCTGTGTAAAGCGACGCGAAGAGCACCAGCGTCTCGTCCAGATCCCAGATGAACACACGCCGCCGCCGCACAATCGCTCTTGCCTTGATCATGATCTTGGTCTTGGTCTCCTCTCGGTGCTCGCCTTCCTCCGATGCACGTGAGGTGTCGTTGCTTTCACTGCTGCCATCATTGGACGCGCTGCTGGACGCTGGGACGGAGCCGTCGTCATTGGGGTTGTCGCCTGAGCGCTGCCGCTTGTACGGTCGGTACGCATAGCTGGTGTCGTCGGCGTCGGCGTCCGCATCGCTGGAGTCATGACCGCCGCGCTTGCCGCCGTTGCTCAGCAGCGCGCTGTATCCTGGCTCCACGTGCTTGGCCTCGTCTTCCTCGTCTTCCTCGTCTTCCTCTTCCGTGGTCGATGCAGTGTCCTCCAGTGCGTCCTGTGGTTTCTCGGCCGAAGGCGACGCTAGCAGCGGCCGCGACGGCACCAGGAGCAGCAGTAGTGCCAGCAGTGCGCCCCACAGTCGCACGCTTTGGGGCCGTCGCTGCTGCAGCATCTCCACCCACTGCACGCCCAGCACCAGCGTCACGGCGCCGCAGAGACTCACGCCCACGAAGGGCAGCACCACCAGCTTGCCCAGCAGGTCGCCGGCGCGCGCCCAGCTTTTGCTGCCGCACACGAGCGCGCCGCGCATGCGCATGGCCTCCAGCATCACAGCGGTCGTCGTGGCTGTCGCCGGGTGCTTCAACAAGTGGCCTGGCAAGCGGATGTCGCTCGCCTTAGCGAGCGTGGCGCCAACCGCGCACGTGATGCGACTCGCGTCGGTCTCGTCACGTACGGCGCAGGGGCCGTGCGACAGCACCGCGCCGTCACGCACACCTTCCACGCCCACGCGGCATTCGCGTTCGCGGTCGTGTTCGTACGAGAGCATGGCGGCCACCAGAGAAGGAGCGTGTGGCGCCGCGGACGGAGTGGGAAGCTGCGGCGTGGCGTGGCGTGGCTTGGCTTGGCGTGGCGCCGCGGCGTAGCGAGCGGCGTGGCGTAGCGAGTCCTTGGGACCTTGCGGCGGAGAGCTCCAGTGCGCCTCGCTCGCTTAGAGGATTGTATGTATTGTATGGGCGCCGACCCGGCGGATTGGCCTTTGCAGCTTGGGCTAGTTCCATGACGCCAGAAGCGTCACGAGCTCGTTGGATTCCGCAAACAACCGCGTGCAACGGAGCGACACGTTAGACATGCGGCGAACGTTGTTTGCGGCGGCAACGGGTCGTCTCCACCTCGCCGAGTGGAGCGCTGCAGGGAAGGTCTGGCCCCGCAACGATTGCACAGCCTGATGCCGCAGCGGCCTCTCGACACTGGCGGACGCGTTGTAGTCGGCCGCCTTACATTGACACCCGCCTCTCGGGAGGCGTGGTGGCGGCCATCTCGCTGAGAGCCTCGACCGTTTTTTGCTAGGCTCTGCTGCCGTTGCTCCAGTCCAACGTTCTTTGTGGCGAGCTGTCCTACAGCATTGGCGCTTTTTGCAGTCGCAAAGGCCCTTACAAAATGCAAGCTCCAACGATTTGGACAGCCGAACTGCAGCTGAGTAGTCTCTAGACAGCAGTACCACGCCAAAGGGTTCGAATTTCTGGCGACCAAGCACATCATCATCTTCAGATTGTCGGGAATGGGCCAATCAGAGTGGGTTGCGGTCCGTTTTCGATCAATGAGAGCGGAGATCGGCGCTTGCTCAAGTTCTTCAGGTTGTTCGGAATGGGCAGCCCGTTTCGGACATTTGGCAGTCCGTTTCGGACAATCTGAAGCTGATTAAGAAACCTGACAACTATGGGTGTCCCTTGGATAAAGAGTATCGCAATGAAGAGGAACAACCATTCTCGCAGGTTCTTGCGACGCATTCATAATGTTTGGCAACGGTGGGTGGACCACCTAATTGGATCGGTTTTGGCTCTAACACTCAAACCTTTGCGAATTTCGCACAAGTTTTTCGAAATGTCTCACTCGTAGATTGTTTCGGATAGAAGTGACGAGCTTAAATGGCAGAATCTGATTGGCTGTTTGAGACCCCAACCCTGTACAAGCCTTTTTATGCTCATAGAGGGCTGGGGGTGACGCGATACGCGCTGGCCGTGACGCGTCATTGTAGCACGTCCAATCGAACATTCATGCGTCCCACACAAAATGGCAATGAGAGACCCCGGTGTTGTCCACGCTGAGCTCGATCGCCGCGAGTACAGACACATCTGCCAGAAATAATTATCACGGGAGATCGAAATTTGCTGATCAGATATGAATAATGGGAGTATATCATTTGTGGTAGAGTTTGTATGAGTGTTGGTCGCATGCGTAAGAGTTGATCGCAGGCACGATTGGAAGACAAGCAGTAGCAAACGGGGAAGGAAAGCGCGCACACACAGCTAAACGAGGAAAGCAAGCAGCATAGTGACCAAGACGAAGTATCTCCGCACAGGAAACCTCACAAAATCGGAGAAGCACGAGCTCCTTGCCAAGCATGTCCGCGAGCCAAAGATGACGCAGAAACAGCTTGCTGTATGGTGCCGCGAACGCTTTGGGCCGGCCAAGACTCCAGTTCAAGCGACCACCTCGAACATTCTGCACAAGTACAAGGACGCCCCGGCTGGATCTACCGCACTGAACCGCAAGACAACTCGCCCCGTGTCCTATCCTGAGTTAGACGCGACGCATGCTCTGTGAGTTAACTCTTGCCAGGCAAATAGTATCCCACTCTCGGACGATCCGATCCGAATGGAGGCACGAAAACTTATGCAAGGCTTACGAGAGAAAGGCGTAGAGGGAAGGGAGCTAACCTACTCCGACGGGTGGCTAGCGGGGTTCAAGATGCGCCACGATCTCCACCGCATTCGACTGCATGGCGAAGGTGGAAGCGTTGGCCTGAGTGCCCTGAGCGACTACTTTGTATCGATGCAGACAGAGATGAACGCGTATGCGGCGGCAGACGTGTATAACTTCGATGAGACCGGGCTCTGCTACAACAGTCCACCACGTAGTACAATCGGCAAGACCAGTAAAGCAATCTGGAGCTTCAAGTAAGACAAGACACGACTCGCGGTGTGCCTTGGTATTGGACTGCTTCAAACGAACGCAAACCGCTGAGCTACAGGACGCATTATCACTTGAAAAAAAATGGCGCTTGGTTTCAACATATGAGACGACGTCAAACAAATCTTTACTAACGAACCATTGAGAGTTTTCGAGATATTGGGCTTCAAAGTTGTGCGAACCAAATCCTAACTTAACAGTCGTTTCGAGATATGGCCGCTTTTGTGTTTTGCCGGGTAAGGGACCAGTTGCTGAATAAGAATGAGGTTGTCCATCTCGGAGCCTGCTGGCCATTTCACACGAAGCAAAAAGCAAGAAATAAGATGCAGGGTGGAGAAGACGGTGGAGCAACCGATGTCGCCGCCACTGCAGGACAAGCGCCACTGCTACTGTCGCCGAGAGTAGTACTCTATGATTCTGCTGCTGCGCTTGTGGCACCTGAGTTGCTGGAGGCTCCTACAGAAGACGACGAGGAGCAAGACGCAGCGAGTGCACCTGACGATAGCAGTAACGAGGATTGAGAGGAAGAATTTGACGGCGACTCCGCCTCAGACGATGGTGGGCTCGCAAACAGTGATGTGCCTCCTCCCAGGTCCAGCGTGGGGTCTACGGGTGGCACGGGTGCTCATGCTGATACTATGGTGATCGTGGCGGAGGATTCTTGTCAGGACAATTGCCTGAATAACAAGGTCAGCGAGGTTGAACAGTTCCTGTTGTCGGTCTGGACGTTCACACCCGACCAGTGGAAGGTGAATATCATGACGGTGGTTGGCGTGCTCATGCAGACAGACACAGCAGCGCGCCACCGTGGCAAGGGTACGCGTGACAGGTTCAACTACTTCCTGCCCTCTGGTTGGCCATGTCTCCATGTCTGCCGCGATGTATTTCTACGCTGCTATGGATTATCAGCAGTGATTCTGGCGCGCTACAAGTCACTGATCCGTGAAGGCAACTTCGCCCCGAGTCCCCATGGCAACCGAAGCAACACACACGCTGTCACGGTGGATCTCAAGTGGTTGGTCGAGTGGTTCATTGACTTTGCTACCAGGTATGGTGAGGTAGTCCCCGTCAGGGTACGGCGGCAGACCACGACTAATGGGATGGTCACCAGACGCTTCGTACCCGTGGACTTCATGTTGCTGCCAGCATACTTCACCTGGCGTCGCATCCACGAGGAGATGACAAACTTTGTGACTGAGAACAATCTCGACGTCGGAGTCCCAGCTGGGTCTACAATGCGCAAGTTGCTGCAATCTCATTGCAAGCAAATCAAGATCCAGTCCCCGCGCAGCAACGTCTGTGACGTGTGCAGCATTTACCTGAATGAGATGCGGAGCTGCGCCTCGACTGATGCGTCAGAGGAATTTGGACGACACATTGCGGCGGCTCGTCGGATGCGGTATGTTGGCCGTTGGTTTTATTCAGTTTTGTTCGGAGTGGTCGTTGGATATTAGTGTCTTTTTGTTTTGTTCGGATTGACCCTTATTGTGGACATTGGTTTCATTTTGTATGGTTTCTGACTAAAACAGCCATGAGTACCAGGATGACGTGAAGGATGCCAACGATGACCACGCCGGTCTCATCATTGAC
>JAADYK010000904.1:0-12996 GCA_023338225.1 Halophytophthora batemanensis | reverse complement strand
CGTGAACGCCGCGAGCAAGATCTGCCTGAAGAATGAACACCTGCTCACTCGGGCTCTTGGAGTCCAGGTACACGGAGATGCCTACTCTGCGGTTGCTAGTTGCGCGTGAGCTTGCTCACGCTTTTGTCTCGAGTACTCTTAAAGAATCAGCGTGTGAACGCTGTGTAGTTGGCGCGGGGTTCGTTTCTGCGGATGGCTCGGTGCCTCTAGCCGTGTTGTTGAGTGTTCTTGCGCGCACAACAACTGCTCCAGCTTTTCCGCAGTCGCTTCGCTCGCGCTGGTGCTTGCTGGTGTCGGAAGTGCCATCCTCTTTGTCCAGTGTGGGACACAGTGAGCTTGTACACGTACACGCTTAATGCATTCGGGTTTGGGACAGCGCTGCCCGCCACCACGAGGACCGCAGAATCCATTCGACACGACAGCCTCGATACAGCCAGAGAACTGACAGCTAGAACCATCACCATGCACCTTGCACAACCCCCGCGACTGGACCTTGCGAGCACAAGTCTTGACACTGCAGTGCGAGCCTCCACTATGCCAAATGAAGACACCACCACTTCTCGCCGAGCGATCGCAGTCATCCTTGGTGAACGTACATTTACCACCGTGGCGCATACCCTTGGCCTGGGGCTGAGCCAACTTGTTGCAGACCTCGACCTTCGACCTGGTGTATCTAATTGTGGGCTGGAACGAGAGAGAGCTGGACGCCATACCAACTCGGGCGATACTTGGGGGTCGAGTTTCCCCATGAAGTGGGTGAACGGTGCACACTTGCTGAGGTGCTTCTCGGTGAGATCTGCGCGGGCCATGTAATCCACTCCACCTCACAGATAAAGCATTTCGAGCGCGGGCAACGCTACGGCTCTTTCTCAGTCGTGAGCCAGGGCCGTACCGGCGAGGTCGCTCGGTCAGTCCGGCGAGTGTTATCAAAGCGCGGCAGATTCGCGATTGTTATGTGCTCCGCGATCAATTGTCACTCTCCACCCAGTTCTAGCTGAAGTCCACCTCGAAACCCAGACCATGCAGCACATTTCCGATGTGCTTGCCCATTTTGATGAGCGATATATCGGACAACTCGGAGACAAGCGTGTAGTTCTGAGCTTCGGCCTCCGCCTCTTTTTGCTCGTCACGCGCGCACATTGCAGCAAACTCGTCTAGCCGAGGACTGAAGAATCGACTCCAGTACAGGTGTTGTGTGGAGGAAAGTGAGAAGCTAGAGTTAGGAGGGCAAGCACTTCAGCATCAATTGCCACATGATCGTAGCCACAGGACGTTTGTGTGCGCAGACCACAGAATGAGAAGCATTGGTGCTAAGGTTTTGTGAGTGCAGCCCAAAGGAAGCTCGATGGCACGCGAGGACATTGGTTCAGGTGACGCAGCGCGGCTGTGATCTCGCCTCCATGATTCAGGTGGAGTTCGCAGTGACGGCACCAGCTAGAGCTCCGTTATTTTTGCCCTATCAGATCGAGGACTGGAGTTTCAAGCCGCCACCGGCGCAAGCTCACTGCCAGCCCTCTCCGCCGCGGGGGCACCACACCTGCCACCGGAGCTGGTGCGATGCAGTTAAAGTGTTTCCTGAAGGATGCGCGGGACAGGACATTACCTACAGATTGCGGTGTGGCAGGGTTCAGTGGCAGGCCCGAGCGCCAGCAGGAGCGGGCGTAGAAAGCGTCGATATGCAGGAGCGGGCGGCGACGAACCCCATAGTAGTCCAGCTCAGCGGCCAGGTAACGCGCCAAATTCTGAAATGCCCAGAGCTTGTAAGACGCCACAAGATACTTGTAGTGCTTCTGCAGCAGGAGACTTCGGATGATAATGCTGCTTGCCGTTGAAATCCCAAGCGACCATAAGGTCAGGGTCGAGGCCGTCTACCTCGATACCGATGAGCAAGCGGTTCGACTTGAACTTTCCGTCGGTGAGCTCTGTGAGTGAGAACTGGCACCCACCCTCGCCTTTGCTTCGTCGGCATTGCTTTGTCAGCAGTCCCGACACAGCTTGTCACGGCAGAGCACTTGGGACGACTGGTCGACCCAGATGTGTGGTTATGCTAACAAACGATCTCTTGGGTCAGTATATCCCGAAGTTACCACGAGAAACCAAAGTACCGTCCTGGCCCTAGAAGGCATGCCGGGTTTTGTTTCGGGTCGATGGGTAGTGAGCGAGCTCGCACGCAACTAACAACCGCGGAGTAGGCGTCTCCACGCACCCGGACATCAGGAGCCCGAATGAGCAGCTGTTCGTTTTTCAGGTGGATGTTGCGCGCAGCGTTCACGTCGTGGTCGAAGGTCAGGCTCCAGTACGAGCACGAGAAGAGCTTATTGCTGGTTATGCTGCGGTTGGTTCTCTCGCAGCATGCGCATGCCTTCTTTGTGTAGTGTTATTACCTCTGGAGCCGCGACTTGCTCTTAACCCGCCTAGAGCGAACGGAGCACTGGTGATCTTGCGCAGTCGGGATCCATGTCTCCCTTGCGCGCTGGTCAACCGACCGCTCCGACCACACTGGCCAATCTTCTGTCGAGAGAAATGCTTGGGAGGTGGAGTGAGTGAGTGGAGCGAGGAAGTCCTGTCACGTGCTTGGATGTAGAAACACAGAAATGAGTCGGTAGTAGCTCGTAAAACAGGGGATGGATTGAGTAGCTCCTTGTGGTCCGTAGTGTTCGCACGATCCCACCCCGAAAGCACCATGGCAAACTTCCGACTGGCCACTTGTTGTAAGATGCAGTTCGCTTTAGCCCCTCCGTGGCTCTGGGGCGAGATTTTTCGTGCACTGCTTGCACTGATGCATACGCTTGAGCACGCAACTTGGGGTATCCACGGAGAGGTATTGACGATTGAACGTGCACTGGAAAACGAGGTGTTGCTGTAGCACCCTCGACTTCTTGCTGCTGTGCGCCCGAATAAAGTAGTGCTGAAGCATTCGCGGTGTAAAAGCAAGCATACACAAGAGTTGGAGCTAGTCCGGAGCAGAATGCAAGCTCACGTTGAAAGCAGAGGCAAGCAAGCATCAGGCACGCCAGACAAACAACACTGTATTCAGACATCACGAGCCCAGAAGGAACAGGGAGGCGAAACCCCGCTAGAGCGTTCGCCGTCTGCTGCACCATGTCGCTGAACTCCCCATCCTCGATCATCGCAAGCGGGATATTCTTGAATTCATCCTCGACTCGATTGAGAGCGTCGTGCATCAGGAGATCTTGAAACCACGAGCAGCTTTCGTGAGATCTCTTCGTTCCACGACGCGCCCTCTTTCACGTGGTTAACGTATGCCGTTCCATGTGGGACACCGAGATTGAGCGCTGCCAAAATGCTTACTTTAATCAAGTCATGCAGGCCAGTCTCCGCAAAGCGTCCGAGTTTGGCCAGAGCAGTCCTCTTTTACTTGATCAAAGTATGCATTTGTGAGACACAATCTTGGCGTCACGCACGAAGTTAAATACATTACTCAAGTAAAAGAAGACGCCCCATGGAAAGAAGCAGACGTAAATCACCGTTCTTATGAATCGGAAAACGGTATGTCTTCAAGGTCCAAGACAGTACTTCGCTAACTTTGAGATATTTCGAGGCGAAAGAAGAAGCAAGTTGAGCCGAGTCGAGATGATCAGGACGGCTCTCAAGGTGGGCGTGCTGGCGGCGGCTGTGGCCGCCTACGCGCAGCCGCAGCTCCTTCTTCAGCCGCTGTTCAGTCTGGAGCCGGACGACGCGGACGCGGATGCTCTGGCGCGCGTGGTGCGCGCTGTAATGACGCTGTGCAGCTACGCGTTGGCCACCTTCCGGCCGTCTTGGTTCTGGGTCGTGGTCGCCGTGGCAGCGCTGCAGATCCTGCTCTGGGGCCTGCAGCTATCGGACAGCCATGTACTCGATGTCGGTGTGCTAGGCGAGGACGGCGAGACAAACCTCTTCCTCCTGGGTGCCGTGCTCTGCTTCGCCGCAATCACGAGCATTATCCTGTTCGGCGGCGGCAGCGATGCCAAGGAGCGGTTCCGGTGAGTTTCATGGCGGAATTGATGAAGCCAGCTGTATGTGTGAGTGAACACTTTGCACTGATGTGTATTCTGTGCGGCCTGGTGTAGTGAGCGGCTGATCGCGTTTTACGAGACGCACAACCCAGAGAAATTGGACGAAGTGAACGAGCTCGTGGCCAAGTACGAGGCAAACGAGGATCTGCTGTTTGAGCGCCTGCACCGCAAGTATAACGCGCTGGCGGCGGGTGCCAAGAGCAAGTCGGTCATGAAGAATATCGACGAGAGCAGCTTCCTGTACGAAGAGTCCGAGGAGGAAGCCGAGCTCCCAGACGAAGAAGCACAAGAAAAACGAGAACAAGTGTACGCCGACAGAACGGAAGAAGCATTCATCCAGCCACAAGAAGTAACCAAGGAACCACAGCACAGCCAGGAGCAGCATGAGCCAGCGCGTGCCCAAAGCTCGGGCAGCAGCGAGAGTGATGACGGCTTCCAAGTCGTCAAGAGCGCACCTGCGCCAATCTCCATCGCAGCAGAAGCGGAAATCGATGAGGAAGTGCAGGGCACTCCTCCTGTGTCGCCGCGCAGTGCAGAGATGCTGGCCCACAAACGCCGCCAGTCGTCTGCGCTCATTGCGGAAGCCATCGCCCAGGCGCGTGCGGCTCAGCAAGCTCGTATCGAGCAGCGTATCGCCAACTTGGCGTCTAGAAAGGGTGACGGCTACGCCGGTCACTAGGCACCACCACCAGGCGGAGACATTCTCCATAGCTAAGCTGAAAGTACTTGAGCATGCGCAGTTCAAAAGTGAAGCAATGGTAGCCCGAGCCTGAGGACGTGGTATTTGAGATGCATTTGTGCAGGAGCAGCGATGGGAGACGAGGTTCCTGACGCCATGCACTTAGTCCTTGACCATGTCATTCATGGAAGGACGCACGTCGTTGAGCGACGGTCGC
This sequence comes from Halophytophthora batemanensis, assembly GCA_023338225.1. NCBI lineage: Eukaryota > Oomycota > Peronosporomycetes > Peronosporales > Peronosporaceae > Halophytophthora > Halophytophthora batemanensis. The sequence goes on along the minus strand of JAADYK010000904.1, from coordinate 8,084 downwards.
GTGCCAATGTAGCTGTCTCCTTGCGCGCTGCTGCTAAGACTCGGCAGGTTGTACGACAGAATGTCCTGCCAGTTGTTGCGGCTTGAAGCGTGGAGCTGGCCGTAGGCAAAGTAAGAGATGACGCCCACAACGATCCAAGCGCAGCCCAGGTAGAGCCCCAGACTGTCGATCTGTGCCACGAGGTACCAGTCGGCCAGCATGCAGATGACAGGCACGAAAGGCACGAGCGGAGCCGAGAAGCAGAGCGGGTCGTTGCCCACTTGCGGGCACTTGACTGCCAGCACAATGGTCGCCACGACCGTGAGACCGAGGAAGACGATGGCGAGCACGAGGCAAGCGGTGGAGTCGTTCTCGATGTGGCCCTTCTGGAAAAAGAAGCCCGTGAGCAGCGTGAAGACGGTCACGGCCGCGATGAGCTGCGGCGCCAGACGCGGGGACTTGTCCGTGGTGCGGATCATCATGAGCGACACGTTGGACATGACAAAAGACACGAGGATGCCGAAGTCCACGATGTCCCAGAGCGTGTCGAAGGGCACGATAAAGGCCACGAGCGTGAAGAAGACGCCCGTGATGAGCGTGTTGACGAAGAGGTTGCCCGTGGCGTCCACCTTGGCGAACACCTGCGGCATGAGGCCGTCACAGGCCAGCGCGTAGTTGAGACGCGGCTGCGCCAGGAAAGCGATGAGCACCACCACCGGCATGGTCACAGTCTCACCGGCACGCACGATCTGCCCGGCCCAGTCCCATCCCACGCCAGCGAAGCCGTCCGGGAAGCTCGTGGCGTCCAGGTAAGGCACCATGCCCGAGAGTACAAGCGAACACAGCACACTGAGTGCTGCTGTGCCCATGACGACGCTCAGCACGGCGATAGGCATGGTCTTCTTGGGGTTCTTGGCCTCGGCAGCCAAACAGCAAACCTCGTCGAAGCCGATGTAGCCGAAGAAAGCCTGCGATGCACCAGTAATGATGCCCTGCGCACCAAAGGCCTTGTCTCCGTCGGCGTTCTCGGCGCGGGTGGGCACGAAAGGAGTGAGGTTCTCCGAGTCCATCGCGCAGAAGCCCGCCACGATGATGAAGAGCACCACGAGGATCTTGAGGATCGTGAATCCGTTCACGAAGACCTTGCCGAAACGCACGCCCATGAGCAGCACCACGACACACAGAGCCTGGATCACAGCGGCCAGCAGGTTGTAGTAATCCTCGTTGAGCCAGTGCACGCTGCTGTCAGGGTGCTCGAGCAGCACCCAGTCCTCCACCTTCTGCGCCCAGCTGCGCGCCACACCGGCACCAGAGACGGCGTACTCGAGTGTCAGCAACCACGCAGCCACCACGGCCGGCAGCTCACCGATGGCGTGGTAGGCGTACGCGTACGTACTGCCCGACGACGGCACACGCGTCGTGAGCTCCATGTAAGCCAGAGCGTTAAGGCAGCAGACCACGCCGCCGATGAGCCAGCTCACAAGCGCCGCCGGACCCGCGGTCTCCGACACGATGGAGGCTGCCGTGGAGAAGATGCCGCTGCCCACCGTGCCACCGATGCCAATACAGATGAGATCGAAGAGCGACAGCGAACGTGGCAGGTCCTGCGAGTTCTCCTCGGCCTGGATCACCTGCATGGGCTTGCGGCGCATCATGCGCTCCAGCAGCGGGGCCGTGGCGATCGAGACTCCCTTGCCGTCCATGCTTTCTCTCTTCTTCAGGCTTGTCTGGCGCTGCACTCGATGCGGGACAAGCCAAAAAACTGAATGGTGCGAATCGCAAGCAAATGGAGGCAGTCCAGCAAGTCGCGAAAGACAAGAGCCTAGAGGGCAATCAGTAGCATGAGCGGATCTTCATGGAGAGCGAGAAGGGTAACAGCCGGTCGTGGCTGGCTGGCCAGGCGTGTGCGCCTTCGGCACACACCTTGGGCCGTGGCGGTCTCTCTGCAGCGTGTCACATGCAGCGTCGGCCGTCGAGCGCAGAAGCTCGGCAGCTCGACAGCTCGACGGCTCGACGGCGCGGTCTCTGTCCCGCGCCAGTCATTCCGAGAGATTCGTGCTCGCGCGTTTGTAGCATCAGCTTTCACCCAGCCGGACATCCGGCTCCCATCGGCCAGCGGCGTGAGCTCCCAAGTGGCAGGCGCCTGCGCTGCGCAGAGCCACTGGCCGAGCGTCAAACGCCTTGGTGCTTGGCTCTGGTGTGTGCCACCATAAATTTGCGTAGACTAGCCACGGGCTCCGATATCTGGCTGCGCCGCCACGGGCTCCGTTGGCAACAGCGCAGCAAGGAGAGAAAGACCGCCAGTAGGAAGCAGCGCATGCGAGGCTGTATGCCTGCTGGCCACTGCCGGGAGGTGGTGGAAAGCAGAGCGGCCACAGATTGAAAACTGGGACGAGTCAAAGGCGGATGGGCTGGATCGTCACGATGGACTTGAGCGCTTCGTCTACTGTGCCAAAGGACCGGAACGAGATGGAGGGAGTGCTCCTCCTGGGTAGCGGGGCCCGCCGCAGACGACGTGGAGCGGGAAGCGGGCGGCTATGGCGCTTGTCATGCGGACGCCACGGCTCAAGCTGGCTGCCTCGACAGTCCGATGGCTTGATTCGCGGGAAGCGAGGGGATCCTGCCAGCACATCTGTCAGGCTCGTGCATGGCGACGAACGGAGACGGGGCAGCGACTTTCGCATGCCGCAGCCGCTTTGTGTCGCCCGACGACTGTGCTCGCCCACCCTCACTTTGATACATTCCGAAGTTACGATGAGATACCAAAGTCCCGTCCTGGGCCTGGAAGACATACCGCGCAACTAACAAACGTGGAGTGGGCATCTCCGGACACCCGGACTCCAGGAGCTGCGCGCGGCGTTCGCGATGGCATCTCGTGAGAACTCAGTCAGCCAAACGCTAAGGTCGTCGCTCATGCAGCACAACGGCCGCGGTACCTTGAACCTCGAGCTCTCTGGCCTGGCTTATCCGCTGGAAATCGACTGGCGTGCAGATGGAAACAAAGCAGCAACAAGGGGGATGGGCTGCCCATGAGCAGCGAGGTCTGGTATCCAACGACCCATTGCCAGCCTTGATCTAGGTGCAGTGCCCCGCCACATACCCGCTTGGTTGCTGCCAATCCACCACTTATCACGTGCTGGGGAGTCAAGTGCAATGCCTCCGATGTGACGACCCCAGCGCTCTCTTCGAGTTGGACCATGCGCGCTGTACTGTCGAGTTTGAAACCTGGGGAATTCCGTTTAGTCTGTAAGGCGCCCGAACGAATTTCTAGCACCTCAAAGGAGACTGCCGGCGAGCGCCGCACGTGGAAAGATGTCGTTTAGCAGTACGTGTAGAACCGAAACGTACGAGTATCCACGCGTTCAAGCGGAAGCTACTTCCTAGTCCAAGGCGCTTTCGAAAACAAAGCGCCGCCACGATGTGTTTCTCCTTGGCTCGGTTTGCTTCTTGAATGGCACGACGCTGTCGCACACGCGTTTCCCCAGCGCCGCGCGCCTTCCACGTGTAGTAGACGTGTTTGGTGGCATCCTCGTCTTGCAGTGGGGTTTCGTGCACATGGGCGTTGGTCAAGTCCACCATAGCGAGCACAGCCGTCCCAAGATGGTGTCCGTCGCAATACGATTGCTGGCTATGCCATTGTTCTCCTCTCTCTGAATACCAGTTTTTTTGCTGAGTTCGTTGTGCATTATTGGGGTGGATCACACGCACGGTACCTCCAAGTCTTGGTAGCCTCAGTCGCACAGCAGATCCCGGTCGGCTGGGAGCTGCTCCAAACGTGGACCATCGTCTGGAAGTGCAGATCCACCAGCTTGTTTCTTTAGTGCGTCTGTGTGGAACACCACGCTCTTGTGAAAGATGTCCGTACTGGATAAGCCCCCAGGGAAGTGGTTACTGTAATGAAGAGCGTAGTCTGTCGTCAGCACTGAGATATCTGCCTTGAAGCCATGAAATCTGTGCATGCTGGAGTAATAGGCCTTGAGGTCAGCCATGAGGTTCAAGGGGATGTTCGTTTCCTGGAACAGCCAGCCCACAGCGTAGCACGCACTGGTGTAGCGCACGAGCATGTTGCCAGAGGTAATAAGGTGATCCATCGTCAAGATTCTGGTCTCCTCTTTCACATAGTACCCGTGGACCAAAGGCGGCATGACGTGCTGGAAGCCTGGGATCAACCTTTGGAAAGAGGGTAACAGGATCCCAAACACCTTCGCCACGTTGTCCCAGCCGCCACAGTTCTTGAGCGTCGTCGGAGCACGAGGAAGACTCCTTAGCCGAGTTCTGAGACTTCCGCCCACGCCCCACGTTCCACTTCATGACCACACCAAGCTCGATGTCAGCCCAGGCCTCGTAAAGTTGACCCGATGTGAAGTTGGCCATTGGCACCAGACCAATCGACCCAGTATGGCCTGAAAAGTCGTCGAGGATCGGAGAGACTGATGCTACCTTCTCCTTCTCTGAGCTCTCCGCCACCGCCACGATCTCGTTGTATTATCTTCGACGCTCAATCCTAGCGCGTGCTTCGAGGTAGCCGAGAGCGTCCTCTGGGGTCTGCGTCGACGAGGATTCGCGCGTGGCGCCTGGGGCAGGACGTGGTGTGCTCGTGGTGGGGGAGATTCGCCACCGTTGGGAGGGCTCTGAACGGCAACTTGGTAGTTGGTCGGTCGCCTTGGGGTCTCGATGGCTGTTCTACTTGGTTACTTCAGTATCTTGCGTCGTATTCAGGCCCGACCTTTCCGCCGTAAAGGCCGGCTTAAAACATCCATGCCGGATTAAAGGCTGCCGTGCTTTGACCAGCATGCGCTGCAACCCGGCCATTTGGGCTCGCGGTTCAAAAACTGTGGTTTCTACCAGCACCGTCTAGAATCGGATATGACGCCGCGGATCCCCATTTACCGGCTGCAAAATGAAATGGACCCACGCTCAACGTCGTGACGGAGGCAAACAGGTATAAATCCCCGAAGAGTCTTCGTGCAATGCTCAGGGAGTAGAAGTGCCGAATATGTAAGCTCGTCGGTTAGAAACAGCGTGGAAAGGGAGGTGGCAACCGCACCGTGACTAGTAGAACTGGAATTGGTCAAATAACAATGCGTCACCCAGTGGAGAGGGTCGTGGTTGTCGAGCAAGTTGAGCACGAAGGCATTAATCTTCTGGAAGTGCATAACGGCGATCCGACCATTCCAAAGGCGATGGTGTTAGCTCCGGTTGGCATGAGTTGTACGGCAGTTCTCTGCTTGAGAGAAACCTAGAGGGGATCTGGTTGGAGGTTCCCATCAACTCCCGTTTGATAGGGCTTCGCAAAATGTAGGTTGAAGAAGGATTTCCGCACCAGTTTATCCGAGATGTGTGCTGAATGGCAACCCCAGACGACGGAGCATACCTTCGGCATTCAACAGCTAAAGAGAGTGAAGCGAAGGGGTTGCTCGCCTCGGCTTGACAAACGCCGGCTTTGCCTGCTTGATTGCGCCGGAATAAGTTTAAACCTGCCTAATAAGACGTGTAGTACCAACTTTTGGTAGTCTGCGCACAACATGAGCCCTTCAGCATGCAGCAAAAAATACCCCATCAGTCGAAAAACTTCATCATTGTCGATAGGGAGGCTGGTAAAGAGCCAGCAGCTGGGCATGCATTCCTGTGCCTATCCTTCTCCGTCGTTGCGGCTTCGTCGCTCGTTTTACAAGGGCATGGCACGCAGTACTGCAGGTGAGCATGTTGGGCACTACGAGAGGTCATGCTGGCTGAAAGTGATCGTCTCGATCGTTGTGCGCCTCATCCCCAGTATGTTAAAAGTTTGCATCGATTGGCTTTCGCGAACAAACCTTTTTGGATATCTGCGCTGTTACGTTGCAGGAGCCGTGGCCGATCGAGCCCGTGCACGCGTTGGCTTCGGCTTCTTTTTCTCCCACCTTGGCCATGTGCACAGACGACCGCATCGGCCGTGGCATTGCAGTGTTGCCTGCGGGGTGCGAAGACGGGCATTGCCTCTGATCGTGTAGGTCGGTCGTCCGTTGTGTGGGAACTCTCAATGGCGCCTGGATCTTGCGGTGCGTGTCTCCTGTGTCATATTCCCGCCAGCGCGCTGTGGTTGCACTTTAGCTTCAAGCGCCAAAGCGTGGACTTGTCCTTGAGGTCAGGACCATGAGGTTTGTGTCACCCGCTGAGGTTTGTGATGCGGCGAAGTGTCCCGCAAGTTCTGCTTGATGTGCTCTTGATGGAACCTCAGCGCCTCGAGACGCAGCCCCAGGTTTCTCTCCTCCTCTTGCATCTCGTGAATCAAATGCAGCGCGTCCTGCTGACGCTGCCTTTCTGCCTGAAGTCGTTCGCGTTGCTGTTCTTCCCTCGCTTCCCGCAGTTGTTGCTGATCAGACACGGGTGGAAACAAGCGCCAGCTCCTTTGATGTCAAAGTACGTCCGTGAATGCTCATTGCCGCACAATGCGTACTAGGTACGAACCTGCTTCGCCGTACGTTGCTCCAAGGCCTGCTGTTCTGCCGTCCGTATCCGCTCCTTTTGGCTCCGCTTCTGCTTCTTCAGCTCAGCTTCTTTCGCCTTTTGCTCCGCCAGGGCCACCTTCAGCTTCTCCTTCTGCTGTCGAGCCTCTTCGCGCTTGCGAGTCTGCAGAACCCTCTTTTGTTTCTGTGTCCACGTATCAAGCACAACTGACAGTGAGTCGGATGTGGCGTCGTGGTCGCCAGTGAGCCGCAGTAATGAGCTCACAATCCTACCGTGAGAAACTGGAGCTGGTCGCGGACTCGAGACGCCTTAGGCTTCCTCTTGGCATCTGCTTTTGAGGTTTCTGGCTCTGGTTTGACTTCTCGATGCGTCTCAGGCCTCACAAAGGCGGTGCTTCGGCTGCGAAGACGCAATTGGGTACACGGTGCTGACAAACCACTGGCCGCTCGGTCTGGCGCGGGATCCGGAGGCTTCCGTTGCTCCTGCGGCTCCGCCAAAGTCACCTCGAGCTGGCTCCTCATGGCTTGCATCTCGCGAAGCACCCGCTCTTCCTGGGATCGGAAATGCGCGATCCGGCGCGCCAGCTGCTTGGCTGTTTCTTCAGCGTCTTTGCGAGCCACCACTACGTGATACATGTTGGCTGTGTCGATTTCACTGCAATGTCGCGAGCCGATAGCACTGGAAGGCCTCTTTCCGGCACTAATAAGTGGGCGGGTTGGATGGAGACATGTGGAGGTAACTCCAGGCCCGAATGGCGTCGTTGGGGCGTATATGTGTCTTCCGTAGCTGCTGGTGCCTCGCCCCAGTGCATTAGGCCGCGCTGACTGTGGCCGCGCAATGATAACCCGTGGTGGCTGGACATCGCGCTGCATGGTGGCAGGCTTGAGAAGTGGCTCCTTTGCTCGACATGTTGCTGCTGACGGTCAGCTATTTCTGTTGCCATGCGCCATCCAGCGTGACATGGCAGTGTGGCCCGCGTTCTTCAGTGCTCTGGGCCCGATCTCATGTGTGGCAAAGTAGTAAAAGGTAGCAGCACGTGTGTCGTTTGCCAAGTCTGAGGCGGCTGCGTCGCTTCAGCTTCAGAAGTCGTTTCGATCTTGTCTTCCGCGGCAGTCAATTGTTCAAAGCAGCAGAAGCTCAGACCTTCGAAGATGCCAAAGCGCAGCGACACATCCTCTGTGCCAGCGAGGACGCCGAAGCCTCCGGAGTCTTCCAGGGAGCCAGGGGCTAGCATCAGGACGTTGTCGTCGCCCTCTGGAGGCAGCGTACAACGGTCTGGCAGGTCACGTAGTGCTCTGGCGGCAGTGGCGGGGGACTCTGGAATCCCAGTACGACGCAATTCGAAGGTGAAGGTGAAGGGGGTGCACGGAAACAACGCCAAGAGCAGTGCGTGCAACAATAGTCCCGCCGAGAGGTACGCCGAGTTGTGTAGTTACCCTTACTAGTATGTCGCTAGTTTCACTGCGCCAGCTGACATTGATCTGTCTACTTGTTGCTCGCCGCTAATAGTCCGCGCACATCTTCTCGGTCAAGCGAGCCCGCAACAGACGAAGATCCTGGTACTGTGGGTGAAAATGACCTAACTTCGCCTCCCAAGAGCATCGCTACTGAGCAGGTCAACGACGAATTCATAGGGGATGCTCAGATGGACCTCATGG
>JAADYK010000903.1:0-13001 GCA_023338225.1 Halophytophthora batemanensis | reverse complement strand
GCATCTACCTGAGGAACGAACACCTGCTCACTTGGGCTCCTGGAGTCCGGGTGTCCGGAGACGCCTACTCCGCGGCTGTTAGTTGCTTGTGAGCTTGCTCACACACACCGACCCGAACCAGAAAACGGTATGTCTTCTAGGCCCAGGACGGTACTTGGGTATCTCGTGGTAAATTTGGGATATATCGAGGCGCAGAGTAACTCGATAGAAAGGCAAAACATGCATTGGCAACGACCACTCCCGGCGCGTCTTGGTCCTTAGTACGCGGCAGCAATCGCGTCGATGATCTTGGACGCCAATTCGTCGTGCGTAGGCAGCCTGCTGTCGGCTTGCAGTCTCTGGATGAGGTCCAGTTCCTCTTCGCTGGGCGCTGCATGGTGAGAACCTCGCGTTTCAAGTGGCGTGAACTGCACGCGGTGGCTATGTGAGGCCTTGCACGCGTCCATCATGGCGTGTGCCACCTGTCGCCAAATCTGTTTGAGTCCGCGAAGCACACCGGCCACTACATGTGGGTTTACAATCGCGTGTGCACGAGTCTCGGGGTGCCGATGCCGTGGTGGAGACGCAAAGAATACACAAAGTTGGTAGTTGGTCGAAACCTCTTGGCTCGGCTGCACCACCACCAGCACCTCAATCTGCGCATACACAAATGGATACAATTCAGCACAGCAATCGAGTTATAGACCCCCAGCAAGGCCAGCATAACCCAGATGAGACGCACCGAGAATTGGTTCCCTTCGGGCAGCGCGGGCACGAAGATCTTCATGCCGAACTCCAGTCGTGGTTGCTTCTTGGCCTCTCGCTCTCGCTCACTGTCTGGGCCCGGAGTTGAGGCCGACGATGCTCTCTTTCGAGTCTGTACCAGGGCGTAGTACTGGAAGTCCTCCACTTGTGCCACATCAGCCCCAGGTACGCCACTCAACGGCATGCAGAAGGCTTGCTTGCGGAGAAAGCCCAGTCCACGCTCGCGACGACTCGGGTGAGCCACGAAGCTGCGCCAGGCGCCAACGTCCACCTCCATATTGCCCGTGTCTGGGTGTGCTGGCCGAAAGAACGAGCATGCGTCAGACAAGAGCGCTTCAAAGAAGAGCGACGGCGTAATTTGACTGCCGAGATCTTCTTCTAAGACCTGAGCGAAGGCTTCCGGCGCGCTTTCAAAGAACGGCACAGCGGTGATTGCAGAAGACGTGGCTGGAGTCGAGCGACTGGACGCATGGGAAGTCGACTGGTTTGTCAACGAGCTGTAAGGCTTCCACGGAAGTTGTAGAGGCAGCACGCTGAGCCGCTCGGCAGGCGTCTGGGCGTTGCAGACGCTGTGAATGAGTCCTTTCACGACTTCCAGCGCGAAGGTGCGAGGCAGGAAAGCCAGATCTGCTGCTGTTCGCAGTCTCTCTTGCGTCCGGCTGTCGGGAGGCGATTCACCGGTGCCTGTGGCAGCAAACGCGATCACATTTGAGCTGCTGGGTCTCTGGTTTTGGGCACCAGAGAGTGAACCGCGACGTCGAGGAGGGATGAAGAGCTGCTGGGCTTTCCGTTCGCGTAACATCTCCACGAGCAGCGAGCAGCTGGAGGTGACGCCATCCAGCGCACCACGTTCAATCTGAGGCTTGAACATGGTACTGCGGGAGAACACGACGCCAGCGAGACACCGGATTCGCAGCGCCGTCGCGCTCGTCGTGAATTTGGACTGCGGATTGATGGTCCTAGCACCGGCAGAGGAGGGTTCGTGGCTTGATACGGTAGTGTCGCGACTGTCAACATCGCTACCTGGCACGTCTTCCACTTCTACCAGTGTCTCAATGGAGAAGCAGTTGCTGTATGGGATGCTGAGCGTGTACATCTTCGACTGCACCTTGGCTCGAAGCGGCCGTTGACCGTGTCCACTCTGCTCTTCATCTTCTTCCTCGGTGTCTTCATCCACGGAGCACGCGTGATACTGATCGATCGCCACCGACTTGATGCTCTTAAATGGGCCATTCCGACTGTTGCCAGGCAAGCCAAAGGTGGCGCCAGCACCGCCAGCAGGGCGGAAACTCAATGCACGCAGAAAACCGAAGCGTGGATGACTGTGCCACTCCCACAATAACCCGTCTTCGCTCTTGTCGTCTTCAGCTTTACTGCGATCATCCTTGTGGCCCAGAAAAGCCGAACTTTGGTTTTGCTTCGCAGAGAAAGCAGCAGGTGCCGAGCGCGCGAAAGACGTTTTCTCGGCGTGACATTGGCGTCTGGTGCTGCGTGGCACCACCATCTCCAAAAACTCCTGCACGCTGCAATTGGAGATGGTAGTGCTCAGCACTTCCGTCAGGTCTTTCTCAGGCAGCTCCAGGAACCTGGAGCCTGTCTGGGCCTGCGAATCGACCTCCAACCAGGGCAGCCGCATGTCTCCGTGCGCCCAGCGAGTGAGGACAGGTGCCTGGAATGCGGTGCTTTGTACCACCGGCAGGGTGGCCGTGAGTCTCGGCGCCGTGTGCGCCCTGGCTAAGACGTTTCCAGCCGCTTGTACGTTGTTCTGTGAACAAATATCGGCCGCTTGGGCCGCCAGCGCCGCGAGATCCGAGCCGTAGATGAGCCCCAGAGCGTTGTCAAAGTTCTTGGACAGGAAGACACCGCGCTTCTTAGACCCCAAGAACTGGAGGTTCCCGCGGTCATGGTCGCTGTTGGAGTCGCCGTCGTTCTCGAAACTTGTACTGCTACTGCGGCTGGTAACAACCTGGCTGCTACTGTTGTTCCCGCTCGAGTTACTGCTGCCAGACTTGCGTGCAAGCCACATGCCCTTCCCGAACCGTGCCGAGCACAGAATGAGGAACAGTTGAGGTGAACCGCCTGCCACTCCCTTGTCTTCGGGGCGCTGTAACACGCGGAAGCTCTCCCAGGCATGTAACTTCTTGCTGGCAGCGATCATGCGGCCCACAAAGTTCTGTCCAATGTACCGTTGCGACGCCGCTGCGTGGAAGCCCCAATGATGGCTTTTGCCGCGCTCCACGTGGAACAGGCAGGCGGCGTTGGGTTTGGCTGTCAGTACCAGCTTGCGCTGATGCGTGGCCTTCAAAAAGCAGCCCGAGACGGGATCCATGAGGTACACAGGCGCATCCGCATCTCCATGTGCGCGTGGGAACACGTGGTCCTTCAGTTCGCCCTTGACCTGCTCATACAACGAGCTGCCACTTGTACTGGAAGACACGACTCCAGGACGTCGACTGCTAAGTCCCAGCGGACGACTGAGTGACGCGCGGCTGCGTGGAGCCACGGGCCAGCGCTCGCTGAACGCACGGAAAAGCTCGGCGCGCGCTTCGGCCAGCGCTTCAGCTGGAGTGAGCTTGCGCTGCGTCACGTCGCGGCGTAGAGCGCCCAGGGCCGCCAGCGTCTCCCATACTTGGGAGCAAAAGCCCCAGCCGTGGCGTTCTACCACCACGTTCACGGCCACGAGCGTCGGGAGTAGCGCGAAGAAGGCCACACGCACGGCAGGCACGTTCACCAGCGTATCTGATAGCTGCGTGACCAGCAGCAGCACCAGGCCGCTGGTGGCGAGCGAGGCCACCATCAGCGCCACCTTCATGCTCGGCTTGGTGCCTTCAGCTTGAAACTGGTTGTGGAGGGGGAGTGCTACTTTTGGGAGTGTTCTAGCTACTTCATACTTCAGGGGGAGGAGGGCGTAATCACCGATACTTCGCTGATTGCCGCAAACAAATTGCTGTTACTTCAACATCGCTCCACTGACTTCCCACGAGATGCCATCACTTTTTGAAATTCGCCCTCCATTACCACCGACATCAACGCCAGCACTGGTCAATCATAGATTATGTGGGGTCCAGCCTACGATCTTCTCACCCACTCCAGGTTTCTCGTAGCCGGCTTCCTACTTGCATAGGTGCCACTCAAATCATTCCCAGTTTTGCGAGCTACTGCTGATCTATTCCTGTGCCTCCACACCTGGCACGTGACAAGACCTCCTCGCCCCACCTCCTCTTTCATTGCCCAACCTATTTTCCCAACGGGAGACCGACCAGCGTGGTGGGAGCGGTCAATCGACCAGCGTACAAGGAACACATGGATCCCGACTGATCAAGACTACGAGTCTTCCGCTCGCTCTAGGCAGGTCAAGAATAAGTCGTGTTTCCAATGTGAAGAACACTACACGACGAAGACATGCTCGTGCTGTGGAAGAATCAACCACAGCATCAACAGCGGGAAGGTCTTCTCGTGCTCTCACTGCAACCTGACGCTCGACCACGACGTGAAGGCCGTGCGCAGCATCTACCTGAGGAACGAACACCTGTTCAGTGGGGTTCCTGGAGTCTGGGTGGTCGGAGATATCTACTCCGTGGTGTTCGTTGGGTGCTAGCTTGCTCACTACCCATCGACCCGAAACAGAAAGCGGCATGTCTTCTAGGCCCAGGACAGTACGTTGGTATTTCGTCGTAGCTCCGAGATATATCGAGGCGTAGCTCTGTGAACACTACAGGAGGCTAGACGATGCCTTCTCTAGGAAGTGGATGTCAGCTACTCTCCCCAAGTGTATTGTGGCACGATGTTTCCTAGCTAGTCTAGTCGCTAGATTCACTCCAGACGTGCGCATGTATACTGGTCAGCTTGGTGTCGGTTGCATCACCAGCACCCATGGTTCAATCATTGCTAGCATTCTCTAGCCTATCAATTGCTCTCCAGTCAGCTTAGGTTGCAAACTCGTTGGGATGCAGATATAAAATAGGTATCTCCTACATGGGAATCATGGCCTCGCACTCTACATCACTGCACTAACCAGCATCCCAGCAGCAACGACAGCTTCGAAGGCGCGCAGACTGAAATGTGCCGCCGCCGCGCTATCCTCTTGGTTCACGCTCTCGGACACGGTGCTTTCCGCCTTGTCCAAGTACTTGGGCTCTCGCTCGGGAACACTCTGGGGCTCGCACTCGGACGTGCCCGTGGCGCTGTACTTGGTGGAGGCATTGGGCAGCGAGATCTGGCTGGTCGCCTTGCCATCATAATTATAAGCTGTGACTCTGTCTGAAGAAATACAAATTTCGCCCGAACTCTTGGCGTCCAGGTCCAGCGTGTCCGCAATGACGGATGACGCCAGCACCGCGACACTGGACGACTCGTGTGCCTCCAGTTTCGCCTCTTTGGTGATCGAGATGGTGTCCATGTGGAACTGTAGACTAGCACTGTCGGAAAGTTCAAGCTTGAGCGTCTGCAGCTTCATGGTGGCGTTGCCAGCGTCCACAAACACGGAGCTGGCGTCATTCGCTTCGATCCGGAGCTTCTTGTTGGCGTTATACGTGACCAGTACCTCGTCTTCGATCACTAATTCCGCCGCTGAGTCAATCTCCACGTGTTTCACGATACTCCCCACTGCCAAGAAGATCTCTGTGAGCAGATAGCCGCTCACACGGGAACTGCTGTCGCTGTACGTGACCAGCAGCTCTTCGCTGTCCTCGTCGTCGCTGCGAATGGTCACGTGGTCCACGATCGCCTCGGAATCGCCGGATACGTTGACGTACGCCAGCACACCGGAAGGAATACCACTCATGTAGCTCACAAACACACGGCCAGCCACCTCCACCTTGATCGCGTTGATCTTGTCCGCAGTGTCGTCCGAGCTGTCATCCGAGCTGTCCGAACTATCATCCGAGCTGTCATCGGAGCTATCATCATCGTCGTCGTCATCATCGCCAGCGGCACTGCTGGCGCTTGTACTAACAACGTTGTCGTCGTCGCTGTCGGGGGTGTTGGTGGCCAGGAGTGTCCATTGCTTCACGAAGCTCACGTTGCTCACGTTGGACTCCACGCTCTCAGTCCCAGTGGACAACGCGGCGAAGTCCGAGTCGGCAACGGTAACAGGCACGAACGCCGCTAGTGCCGCCAGCAGTAGCAACAGCAAGCTGCACGTACGGAAGAACGGCATGCTCTTCGAGCCTCACTCGTCTGAAGGAGAAGTGATCACTTGTTGGCTTGGAGCGAAATGAAGGGCGATTTCTGCGACTGCGTTTTGCTGAGAAGTGTGCTTCCAAAGAGCCCGATTTCACGTTGCGAACGCTTCATTTGGGCGATATGCGTCGATGCTATGTGCGAAAGAGACCCGATTTAACTGGAATTCACAAATTTCCCAAACTCTTTCTCGGCAAATGGCTAAATTGGGTACTATTTGTCGTGATTATGTACACATGATTACGCAGCGTATTTGGATACACTCCGTCTGTCGCAGATACAAAGTGGGCCACACAATTATACATCCAGTGTTCCTTCTCGAAAAATAATCAAATCGGGGTGCAAAGCTCCCGACGGAAGTGGGTGTTCCTGTACCTAAGGAAAACGGACTGGACAAGGGTTCTTCGCACTGCAAGCCCAACCTGGTCATCACGAAATGCCAAGCTCAAATGCACGCCGAAGTGCCTCTGGGCCCACTCGTCAGTGCTGTTCACGACTCGGCGGAGTATGTTGCCCATGGTCTACGACATCCGAGCGCGCTTACTCCACCATCTCCTCCCGGTCAAGGCCCGCTTCTTCTTCCTGCATCAGAGATCCACCGACCCGACAATACGTCCCTCGTCAGGCTGCTACGGCCCGGAAACACAGGAGCCTTGCTTCTGGCATTGCCAACGACTACGCCAGGTGTGGTAACGCCTTCAGCCAATCTGGTCCCAACTCGTACGAAAACGTTTGGCCTGGACTGCGTTTCTCGTAGGCTCGGAGGAAATCATCCACGAGCAGTGGGCTGACGACTTGGAGTTAGCGCTCACGGTCTGGTTCTGCTTTCGAGGATTTTCCTGCTGGAGATCTGGAAGATCCGCAACGTAGCCGTCTTCGGAGGCCGTTCTCCGCCCACAGAAACCGCGCTACCACAAACCGGCACCCGGTCCTTCGAGACACACTACCCCATGTCCACTTCTACGAGACTGGGTATGGGTGACGCCGTAGAATCTTCTGCATAGCGTCGAGCGGCAGCAAGGCTGATCAAACTCCCGGTGGCTGGCACACTTGTAATCCTGGACTAGGGCCGTATCCTGATCACATCCTTCATGGGTTGTGGCCTCGATTGGCAACCCAGTTAAACTGGAATGTGAAATCGATGCCTGCACGCGCACGAGCAAATACAGATACGTCAGTAATGCGCGCATCTTCGAGTGAATTCCACAGGCAATGCCATCGTACCGAAGTGCACAACGCGGAAGCCAAGTGTGACAACCATCCAGAGCATCATCTTGCCCTGCACCAACTATACCTGTGTGCGCAAAACAAACACTAATTGGGAGACCGCACGCATACTGCAATTGCGCTGCATAATGATGGCGAGTACTGCGAACGAAAGGAACTCCAGTAGCGCGTACACGAGCACGGTGTACACCGTGGACCCCACGTTTTCGCGTGTCACCCAAACCATCTCTATGTGGTACTTTGCGCTCGGCAAACGCACCATGACCAGCACGTAGATGATGTAGAACATGGGGATAACGGACTCCAGGAACTCGGTCAGCACGAGACATTCGGAGGTAAAGAGCACTGCCAGCGTTTCATGGAGAAGCAACTGCGTCTGCGCAACGTCGTCCACCGCAGCATTCTCTTGGTCAAGTACTGGTGGCGTCAACATGGGCACCACACTTAAAATAGCGCTGGGGCTGACGGTGTTGCGGATCACAGGTTTGCGTAAAAGCTTGCGGAATCCTCGACCACTCGGTTTCTGGTTTGCTCTAGTGTCGAAGTTGATGACTTTGGTCTCGATATTGTCTCGTGATCTTGCTCTAGCGCGCGGTGAGTCGACTTCCAATTGGGCTAGATGTTCCAACAGGTTCCTCGACTCTGCTTTCAGTTGGTGCTGAATCGGAGAATGAACTCGCACATCGTCACGTTTCTGTTGCTCGAACTTCTCGGGGCTGCGACACAGCAAGCAGACGCTCGAGAGAAGATTTAGACTCGCCCGCTCGTGCTCCGGTATCGCGAGCGCCCGGTGCAGCCGCGATAGAACGCTGTTTGTGCGTCGGGAAAGAGCAAAGAGCCCCACTCCCGTTTGTGACAGATCAAGGACTATGATGACCACCACCGTGGTCATGGATGCAGCGCTTTGCATGCTGGTGGCGAGGTACCTGGCGTTGAAGAAGCCGACCGTGACGATGATAGACTCCGGCATCAAGTCCTCTGTGTGCTTCACCGCGAGCGTCACGAGATACTTCATGACAAACTTGAGGATTGGAAGCAGCAGTGCCGCGGGCAACTGCCACCTTGTGTGCGCTGCAGCCTCAAATAAGTCTGATAAATGGGGTACATTACCACGAGTACGAGCTGCGCGCAGATGAACATCACGAATCGCCAGAGCTGCTCGCGGTGCGACAATATATCCCGAAAGATGTCTCGACCGACGATGACACGGAAGGATCCTATCATCAGCAAGTAGTAGGGCAGGCTCATGGTGACAGCAGTGAATGGGATCGGGAAGGATGCGTACGCCGAGATCAGCAAAGGTGCCACGGATCCTCCTACCGCCGAGCACACATGATGATTAGACGGATCCAGAACCAGTAGTTGGAGTCCCAGCCGTTGAGAGGGTCCCGAAGTGGCACGAGTTCGAGGCCCAGTGTGAGATCGATCATGGACAGTGGTGTGCACAGACACACGAGCATGACATCATAGAGCGAAGAACCCGTCGTGAACTCGTCCAGAGCCTGCAACCGCTCTACAGAATACATGCCACCTCGATGGGTCAACTGCATCGCTAGCCATGTGCGCACTAGTCTTCGGAGTGCCATGTGTTTGCGGCGGTCGAGGCTGATGTGCCCGCAACTTCGGTGCAGCGCAACTAGCCAACAAGAGCACTCGAGCCGAAGTTGGAGTAGAGCATAATAGCACCGCAGTGACGTCCAAAGATAGTTGAGGTGTGCGAAACGACAACACAGCTCTACCAGCGTCAAAGAGTCGAGGCCAACCGATGTGTAGAAAGCATTTCGCTACGATCGAAAATTGACGATCGGAGTCGGATAATCGTTGGCCTAAATTTCCCTGCGATGGTATGACGCTTCTAGAAGCAGTTACCGTCTCAACTTTCAAGGACAGCAACCTAACAGTTGGCACATAGCGAGACTTTCGCTTGCCCTATAGGCCTCGATCCACCGATCTGGTGCATGTGTGGTGGCAGCAGAACAGCTTGCGGTGGATTTTGTTCTGGAATGCGCGGTGAGTAGATCTTCTTCAACTGCATGAAGACACAGATCTTTAATCGCATGCTTGCAGATTAAAAAGACGTGTGACACCGCATCGTCTCTCCCCTTGGATTTGGCACTTGCCCCTGCAGACGCTTGTGGTGACCGTCGACGCAAACTGTCGCCTTCGGAGGAATTTGCCTTGGCCACTTTTCACGTATCGGCGGACGCCAGTCCAACACCATCCTGCGCAGATTGTGGGTGCACGAACACCACGTAGCAAAAGAAGTTTGCTCCAGAGACTCAAACCGAGGACGCTTTGCTTTGTGTTGACGATGGCGATCAAGTAAGCGCAATCCTTGTCCGTTGCAGCTCGCTCCGAGGGACGCGGGGAGTAATCCCGTCTGAGTAGAGATTATGCTCTCGATGGAAGTGTAGCCAAAATCACCCCTAATGATTGGCGAGCGAGAATCGTATAGATACGTCCCAGCGGAATGGCACCAAAACCTCAATATGCATTCATGGAGACAGAGGTCTGGCGAGCATCGCAGTCATGTATTCAAGAGTTTGTATATCATAGCACCGTCGAGGGAAGGCCCGGGGAGTGCTCGAGTGTTTCCTCTTTTGTGTCGGCATTCTGAAAGTTGACAACTACCGATCAAGTGCACAAGATCCACCACCGTCTTTGTCGCGACAAAGGGCACCATGCTGTCTACTACTTCCCGTCTCTCGAAGCTGTGGAGTTTCACGCTAGTCACTATCCTGCTTCTGGTTTTCACGACTTCTCCTCTGACTTTCGCTGCCACGATGGAGCATAGCGATTCTTCGGACTCCTCCGATTCTTCGTCCGGCGACGACGGTTCGGGCTCTGCGGACCGATACTCCGTCGCCACCAGTTCCGTCGAGGATGTGGGCTCGTACAAGGTCAAGTCGTGGAGCGTCCAAACGTCCAAGGACGAGGAGATCACCGGCGTGAAGCTGGAGCTACCGGGACGCGCCTTTCTCAGCTACGCCGGCGACTCGAGCGGCCCGCTGGCCTATGTCAACGTGACTGGCAACTCGGAGAGCCTAGTGAGTAAGGTCAAGGTCAAGTCGGATGGCTCAAAGACGCTCTGGGTCGGCATTGCCAGTGACCAATACAGCGGACTCAGCGGAGATCTGCTCACCGAGGTATTTCTCACGACCAATAGCGCGGTGAAAGCCGTTGTGGGCGTGTATTCCGGGGACGTGGTGATCGAGGACAGCATCCTGGACTCCACGAGTGTGTCATTGACTGCCACTGAGCAGTGCAGCATGTTCATTGACGCTGAAACCGCCGCCATCAACCTGACCGCCATGGACGTGACCGTCAAGAACAAGGCCAGCCTCCAGGTCGACGTGTCCAGCGTTGCTCTCACCACGGAGGGGAACTTCGGCGCGTATGTGTCAGGCTCTATCAACCTCTTTTCTTCGTCGTTTTCGGCCAACTACCTGAACCTCGAGGCTAGCGATGACGGCCAGATCTGCCTCAACTCGGATGAGATTGATGTGGACCATCTCGAGGGCCACCAGAGCAGCCAGATCTCGTTCCCGAATGCAGCCACAACCTACGCTGGTGCGTCTGGCTCCTTCTCCTGCTCCAAGACGACTGTGCCCAGTCGTGCGGTGAGCTCCGTGACCAGCAGCAGCAGCAGCAGCAACACGTCGACGGCATCGTCATCATCTTCGACTGTGTCTGGCTCAAGCGCGTCATCGTCGTCGAGCAGCTTGGGCAGTCTGCATCTTGGCAATGCGGCCCTAACTGCTCTGTTGGTGGTGCTGGGAGCGACAGCTCTGTAGGCAGCAGCCTCAAGAAGACTTTCGACACTCGGAGCTCAGCATTGAGCACACAGGTCGTCTACGAGTTGGAGGAATGGGAAGAGTGTGCATAAGAAAATAAGCATTGATGCGAATGCTGTTTGCTTCAGGCTTAGCTGGATTTAGGAGCTCGAACGGGTAGGGCGTCCATAAACAACGAAAGTACTGCTGTGCATCCACAGCAATGCAGAAATACTTCATCGTTATTACCGCTTCGCTTCCGGCTTTCGGGGAAGGTGGCACGCCAAATTTGCCGTCAAATCCAAGCGAGGAAGAGGAACGGACTTAAAAACGTATATTGTACATGGCCGCACCGAGACTCTTCTCGGTGCTTCTTTACGTCATTGTCATGGCGCTTGGGACTTTTTGCAGTAGGAGGTCACCCCCTCCGAAGTTTCTTGCATGTATGGCCAGTGATATGTCTCTCGTGTCTCGCTTCTTGAGTCGAAGGACACGCCTGCAAGTTGGTTTACGCGGGGCATCACGCTGTCCGTGACTTCTCGCTCGGCTTCAGGGTGCTACTGGTGGGCCCGCTCCACTCCTGCAGCGCAATCACACAGTTGCGAACGCAAAAGTCAGTCGCAGAGTCCAAATAAAGTATAGCTCAAGGTATGAGCCAGTCCAGAGGTGATCGTGCTCGAGACGCGCACACGTACCGGTACGATGGGGCCGAAGTCGTTGCCCTTGGTGTCCCAGCTCACGACGTTGTGCACGGCTGGGATGAAGCGGTCGCCCACGGCCACGAGCGACTTGGTGACTTGGCCCAGGAACGCATCTCCGAGCTGCAGAGCTCTTGAGCCTGGCATCTTCTTGAATTGGTTGGTCGAGTTGCTGGTTGGTGCGGCGCGACGCTCCGGACTGCGCTGTCTTGTCTTGCCCTTGTGGTCTGCTTGGCGAATGGAAGCAAATTCAATACTGGGGGTCGGGACGCCAGCGTTTCAGCCCCGGCCG
The DNA here is from genome assembly GCA_023338225.1 of Halophytophthora batemanensis. Classification (NCBI taxonomy): domain Eukaryota; phylum Oomycota; class Peronosporomycetes; order Peronosporales; family Peronosporaceae; genus Halophytophthora; species Halophytophthora batemanensis. The sequence goes on along the minus strand of JAADYK010000903.1, from coordinate 1,086 downwards.
AGGATGTACGCACGCCGCGAAAGAGATACGAGCACTGGCGAGCCATTGTCTATGGCGCCGCGTCGAATGTATTCGAGAAGAGTTGCAAGTCGAGTCAACAGAAGCGAAAAAAGTAGTAAAAACGCGCAACTTCAAGCGCCAGCGCACCAATCCGCGCGCGCGACGGTTCCGTTCCGGCCAATCTGAGCGCGCCGATGGCGCCGAAAAATCTGCGCTTGGGAACACGCAAGAGGGTGAAGTGAACGCTCGACACAACATGTCTCCTTCCTTGGTGCAAGTCGCCGCCATCTCGTCACCAGAGCTCGTTGAAATGGCAACCGCTTCCTCGGGCACTTGGTGCTTGGCACAACAGTTGAGCCACACGCATCGACTACCAGACTCGAACTATTTGAGGCTTCTCGCTGACGTGGTCGTGGCGGCAGTTCAAGATCATGGAGAAGGCCAAATACCCACCCGACGAAAAACTATACTGCGGTACTCACCCCCGTAGCACCTTGATGATAGGGTTACACGTCACATGTCAGAGAAGGTAGCAATGGACGCCAAAATAGCACAAGCAAGAAGAGAAGAGAATGCATTTACAAGTACTACCGAGCATTATGCGTCGATCACTCTCCTCCAAAAAGCTAGTGTAGGTACAGCACAACCGAAGGCCAGTCGTGGACTGGATCGGCAAACAGCTTCCAGTGCAAACTGCCCAAGAGCGGCGCTACTAGGGACCGCTTCTTAGTTGGATGCCTAGCTCGAGTTGGGGATGCAACCGTACACGCCGGTCTTCACCTTGCCACAGTACGACCCCAGCTGCAGACCGTCCTGGGGACCCGGGCACGTGCCGTCCGAAATGTCCGACACACAGGCCTGGCCAGCCACACAGAAGACACCATCGACGCCTTCCACGCTCATCTCAGACAGACCGTCGCCACACGTCGACGAAGCCTTGTGGTGGTGGTGGTGGTGGTGCTTCGACGAAATCGGCTTGCAGCCCATGACGCCAGTCGAAACCGTGCCACAGTAAGCACCGTTCGGAAGACCATCCTGCGCGCCAGGGCACGTGCCGTTGATGTCAGCAACACAGGCCTGGCCCGT
>JAADYK010000902.1:0-13003 GCA_023338225.1 Halophytophthora batemanensis | reverse complement strand
TCGCCTTCAAACACTGTGCGCGAGGACAGCCACGGCTGGCCCGTGAAGTGTTCCGCAAGCCAGGCAGCTGCGTAGTCGCATTTCGAGGAGCTACGCCGGTACTGCGGACGTGCGCGAAGACAGGCGAGCGACGTGGAGAAGGTGTGACCCAGCAGGCAGCGCGCCACCACCGTGCGCGTCGGCGAGTCCAGGCTGGCGACACAAGCGTGCACTCGCGGCGATCGAGCTCGGCGTGGACGGCATCGGGGCCTCGTCGGATTGTGACATGCGTGGCTGATCAGGCTGGGGATGACTTCGTAGTCCTCTCCACCGCGTCGCCAGCGTCGTTCTGGCCCTTTCAAGTGTTGTTTCGTCGATGCCCAGTTCTAACGGACGTGGATGGAGGGAGTGTAAGTGCATAGCAAAGAACCGGGTGATGGTTTGTGCTAGCGCGGCTCCTGTGTGCGGAGAACGGCCTCCAAAGCTGAGTGTGTCGCGGGACTCCCAGATCTCTCGCAGGAAGATCCCTCGAAAGCAGAACCAAACGCGTGCGCATTAACTCCAAGTCGTCGGCCTGATGTTCGTGGAGGATCTCGTCCGAGCCCACAAGGAACTCGGTCCAGGCCAAGCGTTGTCGTATGAGCTGGGACCAGACTAGCCGAAGGCGTTGCCACACCTGGCGTACTCGCCAGCACTACCAAAAGCACTCCCCCAGTGTTTCTGGGCCGTAGCAACCAGTCCAGGAGCATGTTGTCGGGCCAGTAGATCTTTGGTCCAGAAGGGAAGGAACGGGTCTTGACCGGGAGGAGATGGTGGAGTAAGCGCGCTTGGATATTGTAGACCGTGGGCAACATGCTACGCCCAGTCGTGAATAGCACTGACGAGTGGGACCAGAGGTGTTCTGGTGCAAATTTGACTTTGGCGCTTCGTGCTGTCCAGACCGGGCTTGCTGTGCGAAGCAACCTCGTCCAGTCCGTTTTCCTCAGGCACGGGAAAGACCATTTCCGTCGGGAGCTTTGCACTCCCACTAGTGAGGGTATGGCTATCTCGTTGCACGATGCCATCGGTTCCTCCAGGGGATCTCCGTAGTGAGACCGCCGAAAGTGCTGCAAACCCGTGCATATAGCCGAATACGGAGGTACTCCAGGTTCTTGATGTGGCTGAAAGTCGGCAGGGATGCGATCCCCTGCTCAAGTTCTCCTGCGTCAACCACGCCATGCTCACTAAGGAACGGGTTCTGTAGTGAGTGGAAGCCCTAGCGCGTTAGCTCCTCGAAGAGCTAGCCAAACGTTCGGTCCCGGATGAGGGGTGTCGAACCCGTTGGATCTGGCAGCAGGACTTGGAGCCGACGGAACGAGCTGGCCCAGATCGGTGCTCTGAGCAGCCCATTTCGGACAAACTGGAGAGGAAGAACGAGTCTGACAGGTCTCCGCGCCTCTTGGAGATAACATATCGCAGGCAATCCGAAGAACTTGAGCGGGCGCACACCTCCGCCCCCAAAATAAACGGTGATCTGCCCTTACTTTGAAGGAGTCAGGCGAGTCAAGAGGCCAACGCCCTGGCTTGGTGGGGGCCCGTGCATTGTGCAGCAAACCTGGGACAAGAGTCTAGGAAGTAGCATGGGCGGCAACCCGCTCGCCGAGCGCAGACGGCTGCGTGTACGTGCTCGCTCTCGCTTGCTCGTCTGTCGGACGACAAGGCCCTGGTACTCGTACACTCACGTGGGCAGTGCATGCATTCTACAGAAACTGGAGAACCAGCGGCTGGAGGAAGCTGCACGTCGACGACAGGAGGAGCTCCGACTCCAAGCGGAGGCCGAGCAAAAGAGGCTCGAAGACGGTGCGTGCGCGCAGCAAAGTATCTAGAGTTTTCCGCACTGGAACTCGTCGCGAGTTCAGAAGTTTACTTGCCTCCACGTCACTCTTATCGCCGTCGTTGGGTATGCGGTCCAGAGCGGGTGGCGGAAGAGCAGCGCCGCTTCCAGGAGCGTGAAGAGCTGCGCCGTCAGAAAGCGGCGGAGGTGGAGCGTATCGCTACTCTTGAGCGCGAGGAAAAGAAAACCGTGGCTGATATCGAACGGCGGCTCCAGCTCGTAGGCGCGTTTTGCACTGCTACCATCGCTCTAGAGCAGCGCATTCAAGACAAGTCCTGCACACCCTCAGCGCTTCCACTTAGCGTCGCGGTACTGATCTCACGGACACTAGATATCCCCATTGTAGGCGTCGAGGACGACGTTGTCTTTGTCGCTGACAGCGACGCGTACATTCATGCGTTTACCCGCAAACACCGAAGACCGCTCTTCGTAGCATGTTTCCACTGCAACGAGAAGGGAGAAGACCATACGCTTCAGCATCCTGTTTCCTTGGTCACAACGCGCTGTGGCCGTCTTGTAGGTACGTCTAGGATTCATCATCGAAGGCGCTTTTGTTTAGTTTGTCCCTGGCTCTGAGTTGGCTAGTGTGCGACCAGGAACGGGGACGCGTGGCCGTCATCGAGCTCCGTGCACTTTTTCAACTCTATCGAGCTACACAGCTCCCTGTCCACTCCAAAGGGGAGTCGGAACCCTGCCTGATCGACGGTTCGGGTGCCCTCACGGCCTTCATCGGCAGTCCGTCAACACTCTCGTCGCCCCAAGGGTTGGCAATAGACGACGCAGCTAGTGAAGTATACATTAGCGATCAAGCCAGCAACTGTATCCGTGTCTTCAAGCTGTCCACAAGCGCGCCGACAACCAAAAGCGGGGGATTTGAACGTAGTATCGCCGGCGCCAAGGGCTCGGCGCTCAAACGACCTGGGGGATTGGATGTGTCGCACTATCACGTGGTTGTGTGCGACGTCGGCAACTCGCGACTCGTGGTGTTCGCCAAGCGTGGAGCCTTCGTGCAGGCTTTCGGGCGGAAGGGCTCACAGAGCGGCCAGTTCCAGGATCCACGAGATGTCAAGCTGGCCAACGTCCGTAAGGTGAGTTGGAGGCTGTATGACTCAAGATCAGCGATAGGAAGTGGGGTGTAGGAGACGTTCTGATGGTAGTGTGTGATCGCAGCGTGCCATATCTCGAGGCCTGTCGCCTGAGGACACCGGTGCAATTTCGAACGAGCAGTTCGAGGTCATTGTGGCGGATTGCGGGAACTTCCGCGTCCAGATCCTGAATGAACGCGGCGAGTTCCTGCGGCAATTATCGCTGCTCGCTGACGCAGAGCAAGTCACTTTCCAGCGCAACCAATTTGCGCGTCTGCGTGCTGATCTCACTCGAGAATATGCGGTCATACAGCGTACACCTCCCGTTCTTTCTGGTGAGGGCATGAACGATATCTATACACTCGCGTCGACGTTGCACCCATCCAGCGAAATCTATACACAGCTCACAAGATGGCAAGCAGATTGGCGCCACCGACGTGCACGTTTTCATCATCCATTCTCACTAGCGTACGCGCCGTCGGAGCGTGAGTTACTGGTCGTCGACCGTGAAAATGCCTGCAGCTACGCGTACAACTTTGACGGCGCCGGCTGCAACTGGCTGCAGTTGCGCACAGGCCAGCGTGACGGTGTCTGCAGTGTCCACAGCTGTCTCGAGCTCGACTTGGTCTCAGGATCGGGTGATAATGACCCTAAGAAACCACCGACGAAGCGATGGTTGTACGTGAGCGACCCGCTGGCGCATCGAATCGCAGTGTTCGACTCCAGCGACCGGAGTCTACAATTCTTTGTGGGCGCCACCACTTACGGCGACCAGGAGCTCTGCTCCAACGGCTTCTTGCCCGGAGAGCTCAACTTCCCGTCCTTTCTCGCATATTACGTGGTCGATAACGCGTCCAGCGATACGACTTCTGTCTCCACGACTATACTGATCGTCAGTGACAGCGGGAATCACTTCGTCTCACTCTTTGACGCTCGGAACGGCGAGTTCTGTCGCCGCATTGGCGAAGGGTTCGGCCACCAGAACGGATATTTCGACTCGCCGCAAGGCGTCGCCGTCTGGGAGAACCGCGAGCTCTTCGTGTGCGACCAACGCAACCATCGTGTACAGATCTTTGATCTTATCAGTGGTCGCTTCATGCGGACTTTCGGTCGTTTGGGTGTCAAGGCTGGTGACTTCCACTTCCCCACGGGCATTGCACTCTGTCCAGCGCTCCCAGAAGTGGCCAAATGTGACTTTGGCCCACACCGAGGCGCCAAGGTCGTGGTAGCCGACGCTGGCAACTGTCGTGTGCAGATCCTCGACTTGGAGGGCCACACCCAATTGGTGCTAGATACAACCGCCACACCATTCGACCAGCCCATGGCACCTGTGGGCGTCTGGGTGCAGCGCCGCAGCGGGTATGTGCTGGTATGCGACGCGACCAACCGCTGTGTGGCTGTCTTCACGAACACCGGTGTGTTTCTCTCTTCTTTCGGGGCGACGGGTGAGGCAGATACCCGGTTCTTCCGGCCCATGGGGGTTCTCATCGTCCCACAGAGCTCAGGAGTCGACTCGTTGCTAGTCGCGGACGCTATTCGGCGAGACATCGGCGCCTTTGAGCTTCGTCTTTGACTCAGGATAGCTTACTAAAGACAATATGACGGACAGATGCACACGCCTTCTATTCCCTCACGTCGTCGTCACATGATTCGGGATGCTTCTTTCGGTCGTCACCTACTCTGCCCTCTATAGTATAAGACACCCAATCACTTTGCTCGCCACTAGTCGCGCAAGTTAATCTCACTCAGCTCGACGCTGTCGCTGTCGTCGCTCGCGTCAGCGTCGGAGTTTAGCCGGTCCACACGAGTCATAGATGCGGTAGTTGATCTAGGAGCCGAGGGCACTGAGGTGGGCCCACCCAGCGGTGTGTACTGGTTCCTCCACCGTTTGATCGCACCCACCACCACCACCACGCCAATCAGCAGGTTGGCCACCACGGCTGCGACGATCAGCGCCAGTTCCAGGGAGCTCATGGAGCTGCCAACAATTTTACTCGAATCTGCAGCACTGTCGGGGATCGTAGCGTCGTTCGTGGAGTTGTCGATCGGTACGGATGAATCTGCACCAAGACGCGAAGCGTTGAAATGGTCCTCCAAGCCGGCGATGAACTCTGCGATGATGGGGAAATTGGGTGTACCCACTCCTGACACAGCGTCCCAGCCGGAAGTAGCACCAAACGAATCGTCGCAGATGTCAGCGTTGCCACGAGGAGCGCCGTTGTTGCCCACCACCACGTCGTGGAAAGCACCCGGAAGAGTCTCCGCCAGATAGTAGATAAGTGGATTGATGAAGCCCAGTGGACTCTTGCCGGCATTCAGCCGCGCATCGTTCCACAGTGTGACCATAGCACCCACCGCGGGGGTCGAAGCTGACGTACCCGACACGGACGTGAGTCGGCCGTTCATGTACACGAGGTAGCCTGCACCTAGAGCGGAAATGTCCGGATAAGCTCGTCCACTCGCATTAAAAAAACCCTTCTGGGTAGGAATGCGCGCCGTCTTCAGGTATCTGTCGACCGCTGAACGTTGATACTCCGGGATAGCGTAGATGTTTGAGAAGCCTCCTCCTGTCGTGATGATCCCACCATTCTCGACACTGCACACGACCTCTTCATCCGTTTGAAAGAACGGTTTGGTTGGCTGATGCGCTGTCGTGAGCGTCATGGTGGCCCCCACAGTTGTGATATATGGACTGGAAGACGGCCATTGAGGTCCACTCTGGTCGCAGATGTCCTCCTTCGGGATCTTTTCAAACTCAGGACGTAGTCCAGTGACGCCGTCATCACCACTGGCGACCAACACTGTGATCCCTCGAAGCCCCATCTTGATGAGCAGCGTGTCTAAAGTCCGTGCGTAGCCTGCAGAAGCGTCGAAAATATGCTCCTCGTCATCTGAATAGCTGATGGAGACCACGAGCGGCGGGTTATCTAGTGCCAATATTTCCTGTGCGAACTCCACAAATGGTTCGTCCTCCACTGAGTACGGGTTGGTGCCGTTCTTTGTCCATACGTACGTCGTCGCGTTGCGGGCGACGCCGGTGATGTACTGCACGTCCAGCGAAGCCTCCGTGCTGGCTTGGTCCGGGGTATTCTGCCGATCTCCTTTCTCGATGATGAACGGTGGACTCTCACCGGGCAAATACTCCGTGAAGAAGGCTTCCAGATCGCTGAGACTCCAGGCTTCGTCGTAGAAGGACGGCACACACTGCGTGGAGCTCGCGTTGGTCACCACGAGGTCATCTGGAATGTCGTAAGCCTTGCGGATGGATGCCAACGTGCCACCACCACTTCTGGTCATAGCCGTCGAAGCCACCACTTGAGAAGAAGTGGTGGCAAGCGCACGGAGACTGAGCGGATGCGTATTGATGCTGAGGAACGACACCACGTCGTGCAGATGACGCGGCACACTGATCGCAGCGGAGGCGCGCAATAGTCTCTGTCGTCGGTGCAGAGGTCGCACACCATCCTCTCGCGCCTCAAACACATGCAGCTCTGTGCGGAGCAGGCGCTCCACGTGCTTCACCTTGACGGGCACTGTCAGTAGATTGGAGGACGGCGAGAAAGTGCCTGCGCTGGTGGCTGAGCTGCCCAACCACTCACGCACAGCATCCAGCGCACCATTCGCTGGGCTGGAGAGTGCGTCAACGTCTTCACGCGCCAGGAACCGGCCATATGACTCGTGTCTGCAAGTCCGAAAAGTCCATTCATGGGTCAATACAGTGAGCACCAGCAGCTACGAACGCTGGTGGGAAAGAACAAGGTGAGAGTGTGAACTTACGTGGGGTCGGAGGCGGACCAGAAGGCGCGTTCCATGGTGTCAAAGTCCCCCACATGCAACCCCACCACCAGCGGCACGAGCTCCTCCGGGTCTGCACGAGTGCGTCGCTCGAAGTGATCGCTTGTGAACGCAGCAAAGCGCGGCGGTTCGATGCCGTCCGCTGCCGCCGCCACCGCCACCGCGGCGGCTGTGACCAGCACCACCAACAGAGCCATGAGACTTGCCTGCGTACACCTGCGACTGACTGCTGCCTCGCGCGCGTCCTGCCGTCGCTGTGGGCGTCTGCAGCTACGCGTCGGCCAGCTCCAAGGCACGTGGAGGCTTTGTATCAGTCGCGCTGGACTTCTGCTCTGGGTCGACAACCCATTATGCCATCTGAGAGACAATATGCCAGTGCGTAGACAGAGCTAAACAATCGGGTTGAAGTGTTTGCACTGTTGGCCTATTCTCTCCAGGTGGATCCGCTCCAGCTTCTCACAATCGGGAGCTAGGGAGCAAGATGAAGCTCAAGTCCGTGCCGTTCGTGCTGCCGCCGTGGGCGTCCGCGCTGCGCAAGCCACCTGCCAGCAAGCTCAAGCTGGGCCACTTCCCCACGCCTATCTTCCCGTTCGCGCCACCAGGGCTACCTGAGGGTGTCAAGATGTTTATCAAGCGCGACGTACGCCACCAAAGCAAGCGCTCGTCCTTTCGATGTCTTCCTCGTCTTGCTTTCCCTCTCACTTACACTGGCTGCGCGCACTGTTGGTTCCCTAACAGGACTTTAGCGGCGTGGAGACGTCGGGCAACAAGATCCGTAAGCTGGAGTTCTTAATGGCTGAAGCGCTGGCGCAGGACGCCGACTGCGTCGTCACGTGCGGCGGCATCCAGAGCAACCATTGCCGCGCCACGGCCGCCACCGCGAGAATGCTGGGCATGGACTCGTATTTACTGTTGCGCACTAACAAGCCCGATGAGGACCCAGGCCTGATTGGCAATCTCATGCTTGACCGGTACGCCCGCTCTGTTTGTTGGACCCGATTGCCGGGCATGTGTAGCACCTGTGCTGCTTATTTCACGTGTGCCTTGGTGTTGTGATGCAATGCGTACAGCCTGTTGGACGCGAATCTCATCCAGATGTCCCGTGGGGAGTATGGCAAGTACGGGAGCGACGCGATGATCAAGGTATGCGCCACAATGACCTCGTCTCGCTGCGAACTGCGTGTCGCGGTCACCTCCTTTGCTGTCGCTGTGTTCACCCTTTTCATGCGATGTATCCTTTCGTTCAGCGCACTTGTGAAAGACTAAAGCAGAAGAACCGGCGCCCGTACGCGATTCCAGTGGGAGGAAGCAATGGCCTAGGCACGTGGGGGTACATTGAGGCAGTGAACGAGCTCAACAAGCAACTTCAGGTGGGATTTGCCGACGCAAGAGGCAGACAAGCATGTTTGTGGTCAACTAATGATCTGCATCCATCTATATGTCTTGAGAAGGAGAACGAACTGGAGATCACAGATTTGGCGTTCGCGTGCGGCAGTGGCGGGGCCGCCTCCGGTCTTGGACTCGGCTCGTACTTGTATGCAAATGCCCACCCGGACGCTGCGCTGAGCTTCAAAGCACAGATTCCAGGTACGGCATGCAATGTTGTGACCCAGCGCTGATACAATAGGCCCGTTGATATGACTCACTATGCTGTATGCAGTGCACGCGTACATTGTGTGCGACAAGGATGAGTACTTTTACCAGCACATTGACGGCCAGATCCTGCCGGAGATGGGGGCAACGGCCAGCATCTCTTCGCGACAGTTCTTGCAGATCACGAACGCGCAGGGCACGGGCTACGCGCGCAGCACCACAAAGGAGTTGGAGTTTATTGCCAGCGTGAGCCGCACAACAGGCGTTCTGATGGACCCCGTGTACTCGGGCAAAGCACTCTTCCATCTCATCCGAGAGCTCAACGAGAGTCCAGAGGTGCGACAATTTTCTCTCGTTGACATTGATTGTTCCCTTTCGTCCCATCTAACAAACAGAATACGTTTGTGGTGGTAAATCTCCAGAAATTCGTGGGGAAATCGATTCTCTTCGTGCACACGGGTGGCCAGTACGGCTTGTTCGACAAGGCCACCGAGTTGCAGGACATCATTCGACAGGACCAAGTGCACCGGTTCACGATGGACTGAAGTGACCATGCGTCATCCCTTGGTCGCCTCTCAGTGTGGGTGCATGCTGGCTGGTTGGGTGAGGCCGTGCCGGATTTTGCGCCTTTTGCTGAGCGTGAAGAGTTCTGTCAACCGACGTAATGGCCAACGGATTCCATGGTTGCGAGTTTCTCCTTGAGTCCCAATTAGGTGGGATGTCGACTCGATCGTTACGCACCGCAGTGGTTTCACCACCTAGATGGATTCGAGGAGTGTTGCTGTACTATCGCTGATGGTGTTTTGCCTGTTGGATTCGAAAGGTCAGCTGTGCATCTACACGATCGCATATCTGCAGTCGCCCTGAGATCACCTTCAGGTTGCTGGACTCGAACAGCTTCAGCTTCCCAGCGAGAAATAAGCAAGCAATATTCGCAGTCCGGGCGGCGTTGCTGGGGCTCCAAGGACTCGTGGGAGCGTTCCAGACCCTTCCTGACCTCATGAGTGCGATGAAGCTAACTCATGGCAACTTTGCCAGACGCGTCGAGGTGAAACGGACGGATGCGAAATCACGAAATTTATTCCCGTTAGCGATTTCTAGGCGAGTTTATTGCTGGGCCTCAACACCCGACTCGCCTTCCGTGCGCGTTCCTTCTGGGCGAGTACACTACAACTCGCAGTCTGCGATGTGTGAGATGTGCCATGCTTCTGCTTTTTGAGGTGCTCTTCGCAGTTCACGTTGGATTGCGCAAAGCGATTCGGTTCAAGTTTGTCACCATTATCGCTTTCATCTTCTCAGACTCAAGACCGCCGTCAAGCAAGACCCCGCCTTATCAGTGATAGAAGCCATGCTACGCCACATTGCTCTTGCTGTACTCGCCTTCCAAGCCGCTGCGGTCTCGAAAGTCGCCGGCCACGGCAACCTGATTGTGCCCATGCCTACCGGCAGCACCATCGGTGACTACAAGTATTACTTCGGCGGACCGGCGGGTGTCCTGAAGATGAGAGAGATCATTGGCGACGCTGACTACAACGATTGGTGCAGCGCTGCAGACCAGTGGTTTACCGACAACGGCATAGCCACACTCAAGGACTACATTACTACTTATGGCGCCGAATTCGGGGAGTGTGGTCACACTATGAAGGACGGAGAACCCCAACCAGTTCCCAGTGACGGCTTCGCGCAGCATGACACCCTGGGCGAATCACACCGTGGTCCGTGCGAGATCTGGTGCGACGATGCGCGCGTGTTCCACAGTCCCAACTGCCTCGACGAGTTTGCCGGTCAGAAGCCGGCCATGATTCCCATCGACGTGGCGACGTGTCAGGCCTCGTCCGAAATGACCTTCTACTGGCTCGCACTGCATGAAGACCCGTGGCAGGTCTACATTAACTGTGTGGCCCTCGATGGCACTGTCCAAGGACCGACGATCAGCTCGGTGTCGAATTCAAGCACCACCACTTCTGAGGTCCAGACACCCTCATTGAGCTCCACGGAAACTGCGCCTGCGATTCCTGCCGAGCAGACGGATGCCCCAGTGACTATCCTAGGTGCTCCAACGTCGAGCAAATGCAAAGTCAAGAGGTCGTAAGAGGATGGTGGCGCATACGATGTAGACGTGCAACTTTCGAAGAAGCGTTGTAACTATTTGGGCCTTGAACTCGTCACTTTCCAGTGCTCTTGCCAAAACTCCAGTCCCGCCTCGATATTCTTTCAAAGCTACCACGAGCTACCATAGTGCCATCCTGGCCCTAGAGGACAGACCATTTTTTGTTTCGGGTCGATGCCTGGCGCTAGTTAGAGATGCAGCAGGTAGCTGTCAGGAATAACGCTGGGAGTAGGAGGACATAGCTGCGAATCGTCCACGTCCGTTGCTGTCATGCAGGCTTGCCGGGCTGTTGGCTGGACAGTGGTTGGCGTTAATGCCAGCGGGTGGTGAAGCATGAATATGAAAGAAGTGATGGCACCTCGTGGGGACTCGGTGGTAGATTGGGAACACCTGATCGGTACGAGAGCATCCAGCATCAAGTGTGTGTTGAAGTTTTGACCAAGGGGCTCGGTCGCCACGATTATCCACTGTGGAACCTCCATGTGATTCGAGCCGAGATAGACGAAAGCCAGCAACTAGCGTATTCTTCTCCCGCAACATGTGGAGTCCGTGATGGTGCGCTGTAGGCTTCCTTATCCAGGTATGAAAAGACTCGAGGGACGACACAGCTAGCTGCAGTAAGGTCAGATTATCGCATCTGTTCTCGGTGGTGCCTGGCTCGCGAAAGTATTCCACTTCCATCGGGTGTCTAGCGTTCTTTCGCGGTGGCCATCCGGCATTGTTGACATGGACGCACGTTCTTGCCTGGTGCCTCTTTTTCAGGTGTTTATTTCTGTTCGTGCGCACAATAAGGCCCACAAGTCCTTGCGTCCACTGGCCACGCTTCAGCTTGGCTCGTTAATCCGACGATCCCTACGTCGGTGGATGATCTCTCTACTGTAGTGTCATTCCCGTTTCCTCCCTCTTGGACTGAAGACTACGGCCCCCAACACGATCCACACCGCAACCAGTACAACCGCAATCATGCTGCGCCAAGTTGCTCTTGCTGCAGTCGGTTTCCAAGCCGCTGCACTCTCGCGAGTCGCCGGTCATGGCAACCTCATTGTGCCCATGCCCACAGGCGACAGTACCTCTGGCCACGAGTACTACTTCGGGGATCCAGCAGGCGAGATCGAGGCGCTCCAGATCACTGGCGACGCTGCCTACGATGACTATTGTAGCGCTGTGGATCAGTGGTTCACGGACAACGGCATTGCCACACTCAGGGACTTCATCATAACGCATTCTCCCTACATTGGCAAGTGTGGAAACACATTGGAGGACGGAGAACCCCAACCAGTTCCCAGTGACGGCTTCGCGCAGCATGACACCCTGGGAGAATCACACCGTGGCCCGTGCGAGATCTGGTGCGACGATACGCGCGTGTTCCACAGCCCCAACTGCCTCGACGAGTTTGCCGGTCAGAAGCCGGCCATGATCCCCATCGACGTGGCGACGTGTCAGGCTTCGTCCGAAATGACCTTCTACTGGCTCGCACTGCACGCGTACCCGTGGCAGGTGTACGTGAACTGCGCGGCGCTCAGCGGTTCTGCAGGGAGCCAGAGCGGAGTGGCTTCGAACACGACAGACGCGCCCTTCGACCAGGAGTCATCCAGCGGCGTTGCTGGCGAAGCCGAGACCGAGACCGAGACCTCCAGTACGCAGACCGAGGCCCCAGCTGAGGCGACGGAGACCTCTGCCCCTGTTGAGGAGACAGAGGCGCCTGCTGTCACCACGGCTGCTCCACTCACAAGCAAGTGCAAGGCCCGCAAGTGATCTCAGGGCTGGCTAAGTGTGTAGAATGAAATGTGTTGTCCGCCATGCATTGAACGGTGTTTTCGGGGCGGAGTTCACGCGCTCACCGAAGCATGTCACAAGAGGCTGCCTTGTCCTACTTTCGCTTCAGAAGGAAGAGGACGACGACCGCCAGATGGTGGCAAATAAGGTGCAGGTACGTCGCTGTCGGGTGATGCTCACGGAGAGGCTGTCGGACACAATCGGTTAACCAAGAGTTCCGAGTTCGTTCTGCAGGTAGATGTTGCGCTCAGAGTTCACGTCACAGTCGAGGGCCAAGCTGTAGTGCGAACACGATAAGACCTTCTCGCTGGTGATGCTGCGGTTGGTTCTCCCGCAGCATGAGGATACCTTCATCGTATAGATTTCTTCCGACTAAAACCACGACTTGTCCTTGATTCGCCTAGAGAGAGCGGACCACTCATGGTCTTGAGCGGACGGGATCCATGTATCCCCTACGCAATGATTGATCGATGCCTCCCACCACACTGGCCGGTCTCCCGTCGAGAGAAGAGCTTGGGAAATGAACGAGGGGATGCGTCACGTGCTCTGTGGTAGTCGAGTAGTTTTGAGCCCTGCAACGTATTCCCCCACTATGTGCCCAGCACAAACCTCTTGCGACTGCTAGTGTGTTTGGCAGTCTGGGGGTATGGGATATCGATCCAGAGTGAGCTCTGCAGAGGCCACGGCATTTCACGGCGCACACAGTCTTCTATCTTGGAGATGGTCGGAGGCGCGCACTTCCGCTTCTTGCTGGTACGAGGGTCGTCTAGAACCGCAGTCCACCATAGTAAC